>CM014094.1:29020290-29085290 GCA_004119915.2 Collichthys lucidus
AGAGAGAGAGAGAGAGAGACAGCCAGCCAGCCAGACAAACAGACAGACGGAAAATGAATATGCAAACTATAACAAACAGACAGTTTGGACTGTACAGAATACTGTGATTAAGTTATCCTGTCTATTCAAATGAATACAACACATGAATATCACACAGCATAACTCCTCCTGTGTCCTTTAGGAAAGGTAACTGTTTTGACTATTTGTCCACGCCCTTAGTGTCAGACTGAATGAGGACATGGTGAATGCAAACGTGTGCTGCTGTGTTCATTGAGTTTGCAGATATCGCCCTCCAGAGGCAGAGCTCAGTAGTTGCAGCTCAGTGATGAAAATTGAAATATTACAGGAAACAAAAAGGAGATGAAGTGATGTGATAGTGAGAGAGCAGCAGCTCAGAGCAGGTGGAGCTGGATATATGTAGTCATGTCAGGATACTAAAGCAGAAAAACAGATTTCTGTTCATCTTTAACCTGATCTCTCAAACAACAGGTTTCAATGTGAAGGATGGAAGATTTCTACATCAACAACACCTCACAGAACAACAGCTTTAACTACAGCATCACCTCTGACTACCATGCCAACCACATTAAATACATCCTGAACGTGTTCACATGCACAGTCATCAGTGTCGGCCTTCCTTTGACCCTCATGGCAATCTATGCTCTTTATTCTCAGGTATGTGAGGAATCACAGGAATCACTTCACAGTTAAAATGTACATGGAGCTGACACATGCAGTTTAAATGTCTGGGTCTGTTCAGTAACAACTCAAGTTTGTTTGCTTTGTGTTTATTTGCAGGTTTTAGCATGCTAACACACTAAACTGAGATGCAAACATGGTGAACATTACCTGCTAAACATCAGCACAGTCACATGGTCATTGTGACATGGTAACATTTTGCTAAATGCCACACACACTACATCAGGAAACAGAATGCGTCATATCTGTGCCTGAAAAAACAGCTGCAGAAGCTGCAGTAAATCTGCTCCTTAGTCTTGTTACTGCAGTGACTGGCCAGTGTGTCATATCTGATATTTCTGACAGCACAAATGAGAGTTTGATGAAAAATGCATAAATGTCTCTGACTGCAAGAAGAAATATTTGGGAGGAGGTGGAGTTCAGAACATGTTTACAACTGCTTGTTCACTTTTACCAATGTTTTCCTGCAGGTGAGAAATGGTCAAGTTGCTCCGATCTACGTCATCAACCTTCTCATCTCTGACCTCATTCAGCTCTGCTGCATGATTGTTTGGGTGACAACACTTGAGGATTTGAGGAGACGACGTGCAATTTCATTGATCATTTATAATTTAAGTGTAGGGGCCAGTATTGGCTTCATGGTGTGTGTCTCCCTGGAAAGGTAACTATCTGTCTATCCAGTATGTGTGTAGCTTCTGTGTCTGATCATTATATTACTTTATAATTCTGAAGCTCCTCAAAGACTATGTGTCCATCTTGTATTACAGGTATTTGGTCGTCGCCTGGCCACTGTGGTACCGCTGCAGACGAACCATCAAGACCTCTGTGGTGGTCTGTGTCCTGGTCTGGGTCCTTCCTCTTGTCTTACTCCTCATTTTATTTTTCTGCGTTGATACTGAGGTCACAATCACCATATTCGCTGTCATCCTCCTACTTCCCTTCCCACTGCTCATATTCTTCCTGGGTGGGACCCTCAAAGCTCTGTCTGCCAGCACTGTCCCCTCTGATGACAAACGAAGAATTGTGGGAGTTTTGGTTCTGGTGCTGCTTATTTACACACTGCTGTCCATGCCCAGAATCATCTGTTTCTTGGCACAGGGCATATATAACGATACTTTTGACAACGTGTCTCTCATCTTTCTCAGGTTGAGTCCTCTTGCAGACTTATTCCTGTACGTGTTCATGAGGAAAGGGATCATAGACAAGCTTTTGGCCTCTGTGTGTTGTTGCAGAATGGACAGCAATGATATCAGCAGATCACCAGGAAATGATGACACCATTCACACAGTCAGCTCTGTGTAGGCAGAGAAAGAGGGAGAGAGAGAAAGGAGAGAAAACAGAAGGAGAAATGTAGGCAAATAGAAAGAATAGAGACAAGACAGATACTGTCATCTACTGATGACTTCAACAAACGTAAATGAAATGTTTTATTGTTTTGTCAGGTGTTAGTATCATTATTATAATATGGATGAAAGCAAAAGAAAAAAAATCCTCTGACTGAATTTGTCATGTTATTTCCCATCTACAATTTGAAAAAGTTACAGAGGAGTCCCGTTAGTAGACTATAATAATAAGGCAGGTGTCTCAGCATCACCCCACACATAACCATTGCTGCTGTTCTCTAATGCAGCCGTCAAGTTGTAAAAAGGCTTTAATGTACACTTTATTAAAATACTTGAGACCAAGCATGTTGGGGTTGTTTCAGCTGCAGTGAGGAGAGATCACCTTAAGCCATGTAGATAAATAAATATGATCTGAAATCAATACACGAGGCAAGAAATATATCAATTAATGTAAAATGATCTCTCATGCACATTTTAATTCAGTTCTTGTTTTCAGGGTGTGATTCAAATCAGCTGTTTTGTGTGTTTGGCAATCTGAAGTCTATGATTAAAATCTTATATCACAGTATATGTAATTATATATGAGATTGTACAGTTCCTGGAACGTGAATTAAAGATCTATTCAAAGACAAAATGTGAATGTCTGCTGTCGTTATGATGAAGACATGATGTATGCATTCATATTTTAATACAAGTACAACTTTTAATCTGTGAAATTATTAGCACGTGTAGATCATCACTGACCTGTGAACTCCTGTGTCGCTGCTCCCACTGGATCAAGCCAAAGTATTTAAAGAGTAACTAAGGTGTGTTCGGTGTTACAGGTGTAGTGATACCTGCACCTCCAAAGAAACATGGCAGTCATTGAAGAACCAAAACTAAAAGCTGAATTCCAGTGTAGGCAGAGAAAGAGGAAGAGAGAGAAAGGAGAGAAAACAGAAGGAGAAATGTAGGCAAATAGAAGGGTGAAGCGATGGCCTTTCGATTTAATCCGAAACTGCTGGATTCTGTCGAGACTCCCTGGCTTTGTCCAAAGCTCAGAGAGTCCCTGATGTCCGCGGTCTATTATCGGCCGGATGAACGCGAAGAGAACCCTGGTTGGTCCAGTCGAGACCTACAGCCGGTTTGGGGTGGTTAATCCTCCTTGGCTCGGCTCCCTTCTGCTGGTTGTAGATCGTTGGACTCTTCTCTTGCGATGTGGGGCTGTTCGTCTGTTCCTTCTCTATAGTTTTAAGTCTAAGTCCGAAGATTCAATGCTCCCGATGTGGTCAGTCGTCCAGCATGTCTTGAACTCGGGCGCCAGCTGACGAGGATAACCACGACCTCCGTTGTGCAGGGACTCTTATACTCCCTACTCGTCGGATCTTCCCCCTATCAGGCTACAATGAGTCACTTGCCGGATTCCAACCATATTTGGACCCAGTTGTCATAGTTCATCCTCCTTGTTCCTCCGTCCAGATGTTACCTTTTGCTTCACTTACCCCCTCCCCTCTCACCCTCTCTCCAGTCCAGTTGCTCAAGATTTCCTGATCAAGATTTCAACCTCCCAGCATGATTCAGTTATGATTATTTTCTTTAACTACTAGCTGTTACTATGATTTCACAATCTCTAGCAGTCAGAATCTAAACTCAGTTATAATCACACTTTCCCTCGTGGTTACATTCATTTTAACAGTTCATTTTCACATTATTCAAACAAAGAATCATCAATAATCACATTTTAGTTTAAAAACTAACTCATTCCCACATCTCCGAGCTTCTGCTGGGGGTTTTCACTTCCCCATTTGCAAGGCCAGACAGTGGAAAACTCTCTGTTCTCCATTTCCCAGCATTAACTCTTTTGTTGTGTCAGTGGACCAGGGATCTCAACTTACTTAACAGGATACAAACTGTTCAGGAATCTTGTGCTGCGTCTTCTTAAGCTGTGGCATCCGTCCCACTAAGTCTATATTGGTCCTGGTTGAGCTTCGTTGCACATAAAAATGAAGAGGGAGTAAAAGTAGGCCGTATTCAGACCAAGTCAGGCATTGTGCCGAATTACCACAGGGCTGTCCATCAGTGTGTGGGGTTCAGGGGGGCAGCTGTGGCTGAAACTTCTTCATGTCACTACTTTGCAGCATAAACTTCAAGCCAGACACAGACAGAGAAGCTGAGTAGATGAAATAAACCAAGACAGAACACACAAAGTGGCTGGTAGCACAGAAATTGTTTTTTTTTCTCACACATCTGTCACCACAAGACACCAACTTCCTCACCAGCTGATTGTCGTTGCAGTTTCTCACGGCCCCTTAATGGAGGTATCAGACTGCTGCTCTGCTACCAGCTCTGCCCATGCAGTTGATGTGCAATTTAAAGTTTTGGATCTTTTTTTAAAATGCAGATTTAACCCCTTGATCCCTGAGCAGTTTCTGGATGTGTTTTGCTTCTGTCACTTGCTCACAATCAGCAAAATAACAAGTTATTTCCTGATTGTTTCACAGCGGTTACATAGACACGCACACAGCAACTTATAGACACGCCCACTGCAACTTATAGACACGCCCACAGCAACTTATAGACACGCACACAGCAACATAGACACGCACACAGCAACTTATAGACACGCCCACAACAACTTATAGACACGCCCACCCCACAGCAACTTATAGACACACACACACAGCAACTTATAGACACGCCCACAGCAACTTATAGACACGCCCACAGCAACTTATAGACACGCACACAGCAACTTATAGACACGCACACAGCAACATAGACACGCACACAGCAACTTATAGACACGCCCACAACAACTTATAGACACGCCCACCCCACAGCAACTTATAGACACACACACAGCAACTTATAGACACGCCCACAGCAACTTATAGACACGCCCACCCCACAGCAACTTATAGACACGCCCAGAGCAACTTATAGACACACACACAGCAACTTATAGACACGCCCACAGCAACTTATAGACACGCACACAGCAACTTATAGACACACCCACAGCAACTTATAGACACACACACAGCAACTTATAGACACACCCACAGCAACTTATAGACACGCACACAGCAACTTATAGACACGCACACAGCAACTTATAGACACGCACACAGCAACTTATAGACACACCCACAGCAACTTCTGGACACGCACACAGCAACTTATAGACACGCACACAGCAACTTATAGACACACCCACAGCAACTTATAGACACGCACACAGCAACTTATAGACACGCCCACAGCAACTTATAGACACGCACACAGCAACTTATAGACACGCACACAGCAACTTATAGACACGCACACAGCAACTTATAGACACGCACACAGCAACTTATAGACACGCACACAGCAACTTATAGACACACCCACAGCAACTTCTGGACACGCACACAGCAACTTATAGACACGCACACAGCAACTTATAGACACACCCACAGCAACTTATAGACACGCACACAGCAACTTATAGACACGCCCACAGCAACTTATAGACACGCACACAGCAACTTATAGACACGCACACAGCAACTTATAGACACGCACACAGCAACTTATAGACACGCACACAGCAACTTATAGACACGCACACAGCAACCCACCTCAGCTCCCCTCACCTCCACACGACCACCGGACAACTCTGCTACGACTTGCTGCAACGCCTCATCCTGTATGAAGTCACGCTAACAGCGAGGGGATTCTGCTGTAGTGCTGAGTGGTTGAAGAAATGTTAATGGACGTTTTGCAGTGAAACCAGGTCACATTCAAAACCAAGACAAGCAGAGTACAACTGTTGTTGATCCTGATGCAGACGACAGCTTCTGTGCTCTTGTGATACTTACGCCTAGGCTGTCATGACAGGATACTCAAGTACAATAACCATACTGTGTATGTCAACCATTCCAGCTGATCATATTTCTCATGCTTGACCTGAACCACAACAGAATGAACAAGCACTTAAACCAGAAACAGATAATTTCTGAAATGTTTCCACTGCAGGAGGGACTAATGCATATTCATGACTGACTACTTGTTTCTGACTTCCTCTTATCAGAGGAGCTGTATATTATCAGAAACTTCCTGCATGTCATCACTTAGCATATTTACTGCAGACTGTTTGGATGCAGAGGACGACAAATCAGACGCTGGTGTAGTGAACTCATTCAGGTGTTGCAGCTTTCAAAGGTAAAGTTTGTGACATTATTTTTTCTTCTATGTAGAGAAGATAAAAACTTCCACTTGCAGTTGTCGTGATATCACTTAAACAATGTTTGTAGATATTAAAAAACCTTTAACCTGATCTCTCAAACAACAGGTTTCACTGTGAAGGATGGATTTCTACTTTAACATCCTACGTGTGGTGACATACATCATCGTTGGTGTCGGCCTTCCTTTGACCCTCGTGGCCATCTATGCTCTTTATTCTCAGGTATGTACATTATGACTGAAATGTCTTTATTTCTTTTATTATTATTTATTTCTTTGTGTCGTACAGTCTGTCTGTAAAGAATCTTGATCTGGGTTGTGGTCTAGTCGTCAGGTGCTGGGGTGAAGTGTTGTAATGACCTTTACATTTAGAGGAATCATTTCATATTTCAAATTGGAGTCTAAACACATGCAGTTTACATGTGTGGCTTCATTCCAGCCTTCCCATATACAATACTTTATGTCACAGCAGCCACAGCAACAACACAGACAGGAACATTAAACTAATGCATTCAAATCTACCGATCGACCGAAGCTCATTTAATCAGTGATGTACTCGTTCATGTGAGACACCTGTCACTGTTTGCTGTTAACTGAGTAAGAGCTGTTAACGGAGAAACCAGGACGAGAAAGTACAGTACTGTAAAACCTCAAGAAATTAGAGCAAGCTCTAGTTACTAAATATATCTCATAACCAGATCTAAAACCACATCACACATCCTGTTGTATTAATGGCATATATATATATATGTCAGTGTACATGACAGCAAATGCAGCTGGCTGAGTCGAACTCTTTGGGTCTGTCTGAGAGTCGAGTTTGTCATGGCAATTTGTAAAACATTATTTTGAGTTTTTATTAAACTTTGTGGACTTTCATGGTCCCCAGAGGATGAATAGTAGTCACAGTCGGCTCCTGGACCGGTCTGGTGTTGCTCTCCAGATTGACTCTGCAGGTGGGGAAAGCTCAGTAGGTGCAGTTCAGTGATTTCTTTTCACTCATCTAAATATGATTTGCATTATGTTTACGCCTGATCTTCAAACACAGAGAGTTTGACTTCAGTAAATCCAGTGGAAAACATAATTAACCTGTTAACACGTCTCCTCTTTTTATTATTCACGACTCCAGTCTGGTGTGTGTGTTTGATAAATACAGCGCATGTGTTTGTGTCAGAATGCGTCATATCTGTGCCTGAAAAAACAGCTGCAGAAGCTGCAGTAAATCTGCTCCTTAGTCTAGTTACTGCAGTGACTGGCCAGTGTGTCATATCTGATATTTCTGACAGCACAAATGAGAGTTTGATGAAAAATGCATAAATGTCTCTGACTGCAAGAAGAAATATTTGGGAGGAGGTGGAGTTCAGAACATGTTTACAACTGCTTGTTCACTTTTACCAATGTTTTCCTGCAGGTGAGAAATGGTCAAGTTGCTCCAATCTACGTCATCAACCTTCTCGTCTCTGACATCATTCAGTTCAGCTGCATGATTGTTATGGTGATACATGAGGGTTTCAATATATATAGCATGATTGCTTTTTTAATTCACAGTTACAGTCTGATGGCCAGTGTCGGCTTCATGGTGTGTGTCGCCCTGGAAAGGTAACTATCTGTCTATCCAGTATGTGTGTAGATTCTGTGTCTGATCATTATATTACTTTATAATTCTGAAGCTCCTCAAAGACTATGTGTCCATCTTGTATTACAGGTATTTGGTCGTCGCCTGGCCACTGTGGTACCGCTTCAGACGAACCATCAAGACCTCTGTGGTGGTCTGTGTCCTGGTCTGGATCTTTCCTCTTGTCTATTTCCTCACATTCGTTTTCTGGGTTCGTGTTGATTTCATTCCAACTCTCACTGCAATCTACCTCCTCCTTCCCTTCCCACTGCTCATATTCCTCCTGGGTGGGACCCTCAAAGCTCTGTCTGCCAGCACTGTCCCCTCTGATGAAAAACGAAGAATTGTGGGAGTTTTGGTTCTGGTGCTGCTTATTTACACACTGCTGTTCATGCCCAGCATCATCTGGTACCTGTCAAGGGAAGCAAGAAATAACTTGACCTTTACTTTACTGTCTAACATCTTTGTCAGGTTGAGTCCTCTTGCAGACTTATTCCTGTATGTGTTCATGAGGAAAGGGATCATAGACAAGCTTTTGGCCTCTGTGTGTTGTTGCAGAATGGACAGCAATGATATCAGCAGATCACCAGGAAATGATGACAACATTCACACAGTCAGCTCTGTGTAGGCAGAGAAAGAGGGAGAGAGAGAAAGGAGAGAAAACAGAAGGAGAAATGTAGGCAAATAGAAAGAATAGAGACAAGACAGATACTGTCATCTACTGATACGATTTCCAATCAGACACCTAGCTGTAGATAAAAGGAAGCATTGCTTTGACTCTGCTGTGGGAGAACTGGTTGCTGGGAAATGTTTTGGTCAACTTGTTCTGGTTCACTGTGAAGGCTTCAACACATGTAAATAAAATATGTTTCTTATTATTGTGTCAGCTGTAAGTTGATGTCTATCATTATTATCTTTATGTTTTGATGAACTGAGCTCATTATAGCCACCAAAATCTTTATTCTGACTGTTGTCTGTTTCTTTAACAGGGAGAGCATCTTAACAAGTCTTTAGGACTTTTTTCTTCTTTGGTCTCTCTTTAAATTTCATTTCTTGTTCAGTTTTTCTCAGTTATATCTAACGTACATCTATCCAAAGCTGCTTTTGTTTTTGCTGCATATTATTTGTTCATCTTTATTTCATATTTTTGCTGTTTCAGTGGTTGGCATGTTAGTTTTTAGGATGTGACTCAGAGCATGTATTTGAACAGTTCTTGTGTGTTTTCAATAAACACTTTCTACTGATCTTGGTCTTTGGCTGTTGTTTGCACTTTGGGTCCTCTAAAACGTTCAACCTAACAACATGAACATGAAACTAAAAGTCAGACTTTGTAAACTAGAAAATTTCAGAAGTTACAGTGTACAAAATGACTGAATCAAACATTAAGTAGAATATAAAGAAGCTAATTCAGTATTGAGTAACTTCTTGAGAGTTTTGATGCTTATCGACGTGCAGCTTCCTGCACAGAAACATTTGGTTCATCAGCAACAATCTCTCACGATCTGTCAGAGGACGCTGGGTTGTGCAATTAAACTTTAATGTTTTTATTAATGCTTGATGATCTTTTAACCGGCTACAACTGAAGTCAATCTTTTTGCTTTTTCTCTTCTTTGATTCAAAGTTAATAAACATTTTTTAAAGGTGATGATTAAAAACAGAATCATTGAAAGTCTGTTGAACTTGTGTTGAATAGATTTCTTTTTAAAGTATCAGTTCAGCCTCATTGTAATAGATATCTACACATATTTGAACTTATTTTTTACTGTCTAGTTGCTTCTTTAATTCTGCGACACACAGAAAACCTCTGCCACTGTTTGCCTGACGTGTACAAACTGTGTCCTCAGAGACAGATCAGGCCTCAGATGTGTTGCGCAATGTATCAGGTAAGAGTGACACTCTGTGCTTGTTGGACGTGGCAGGAAACATTTTATTAAAAACCTCAGTGAGTAAAAGTCTTCATCTTTTTGGAAATTTCAAGAAATGGAAGAAAAATAGAAACATCATTCTTTTGCATTGGTAAATGTAATAATCTTTATTTACAACAGTGCTATTAGTTGGGTCTAGTAATAGAAAGGTATGTCATTCATGCAGAAGTTGGGCTGCAGGCTCTCGAAGGTGCAGTCAGACGTGTCCATGGCACAGCGGCCACAGTGGCAGCTCAAAGCCACAGGGTATGTGACGGTCGGGTCCACACCGGGCGGGCAGTCAGGAAGCTCAAATGTCTTGTAGTGTAAGTCCCGGTACGTGCACACATGCTGATAAACGTTGCTGAATGGTATCTTAATGACAGGGTCCTGTCAGGAGGGGAGCAGAGACAACAATGTACACAGTGCTATTAACCTACACATCATATGTAGAGTGGATTTGGGAACGCCAGTCTGTGAAACTTACTGGAACACTTAATCACTGATATGAGCCAATTAAACTCTTAAGTGTTGAAACTGGATCATATTTTATGGAGGAAATGTTTTCTGGTTTTCCCTCTGATGTCCTCCGGCTGCTCAAACTCTCTGTGATTTACAGAGTTTATGATGGACAGTGAAGTAAACTGTAGCTGCTGTTAGCTCAGTTTGTTAGCCTGGCTGCCCGGACTGTGAGCTCAGAGCACCGGGGGGTTGTGTTTATATTTGTACCACAGGCATTTTAGACCACCGGGAAGAAGAAGAGGAGGTTTTTTAGGCCCACAATACCTTGGTGATGCAGTGACCGCTACAGATGGTTGTTTCCACAGGGTGACACTTGGAACAGCCCTCCTTCTCTAGAGACACTGTCTGGTTGATGAGCTGGCAGGGCGGCAGCTGGGAGGCCACTGGTGATGGAGGATGTCACAGTTTACAAATGCATCACACACTGTGACCCCTCTGTCATGATGGGGGCGAAACTTCCTCTTTCTTTGTGATTACGTGTCAATTCTGTCGTACGTGTTATGTACAGACACTTTGTATTTTGTCAAAGTTTAGTTTCATGTTTTTCTTCGCTCCATGATCATAAAACAAACGCCCCTGTTCAATGCTTGAAATAAAGATGCATCTAAAGCATCCAGAGGACATAAAAGTTAATCACTGTTAACTCTTGGTTACTGTCACGAAGGAGTGGGGAGTCCTTTCACAGGAAAGGACCCAAATGCAGCATTTACACAAGCTTAATGACAAAACAAAACAGTGAGGGATAAAACAAAGAAACACAGGAGCAGAATACAAAAAAACCAAAAGACACACAAAAAAACAGACTAACCAAAAAGCGTCTGGGGAAACCAGGCAAAAAGACACAAACAAAAGACTCAAAGAAACAGGCAACAAATCCAAAAGGGCAAAAGAAAACAAAGAAAAGATACCGGCAACCATGAAAAGCAAGGGATTCGGACACACTGAGAAACAAGGCAGAAAACACACAGACACCAAAACACAAAAGGAAGGAAACACAGGACATGAAACACATGAAACAAATCATGGGCAGGTGCAAGACGAGACAGACAGGGTGGAAAATAAAACAGTAAACACAGAAACAAACTCTAATCTGTTACAGGTACATCCACTCAGGGATGGGTGGAGGGACGGGAATGAATTGAAACATCCAAAAACCAAACTGACACATGAATTATGGACAAGTAGGCTAAAGCTGTGGACGAGAAAAGGAGAGGATAAATCTGTGTCATCATTTTGACACGTGGCTTACTCGCCTTTGTTATGCAAAACTGACATTATCAAACATTATATGGAGATGGGAGTGAGTGCTAGTGATGTCAGGTAAAAATAAAATGTCTTATTTACCTGCAGGAGCCAGGGGCCAAACGAAAGATGAGGCTCCCAGAAACAAAGTCAACATCAAGGGGAACATCGCTCTGCTGACCCGTGTAGCCATCACCCTGCAGGAGATGAGGTGGGTGAGTCAGTCGATTAATCAAGAATCCAGTTAGTCGTTCTATTGGTTTCCAGGGGTGCTGCTGCGGAGGAAGGTAGTTACTGCGTGTGATGTTGAAATGGGTGGAAAAGATTACTGTTAACTATTATATTCTGACCTCTGCTGTTCATTTTAGCATTTTTCTGACTTTTATTTAAACAGATTTGTTCAGTTTAGTAAATCAACACGGGAAGGACGTAGATCTGAGTTTGCACACAGGCAACTTGGACTTTAAAAACAGATAAATGAGATAAACTGGATAAATCAGCTGATGGTTGTTGGTGTAAAGAAGCCTGCCTTACCTCTCTGGTGTCTGCAGGGAGTGTGCTAAGGCTGGCTGTCCTGCTCAGTCTTTATACAGCACAGAGCAGCCTGGTATCCAGGATGAAAGCTCATATTGGATGTCAGCGCTGCTCACAGTGTTTTTGTTAAAAAGAGGAGCGTAGTAGAGTTTTGACCTTTATTTACCCGGAGGATTACTGTCCCTCCGTGTCACTTTTACATCCTGTACACTCATTTGAAGTGCCAGAGTGATAGACTCAAGGACACTATGACAGTTTAACTTATATGTCAGCTGTGGTAGCCTACGACCTGATGCTACACTGACCTGTGATCAGGTGAATGGTGTCTCTGCCATTCGTGCATCTGTTCTGATTCTGGTGAAACTGGATCATCATCATCATCATTCACCTCAACTCTCTGTGATTTACAGAGTTTATGACGGACAGTGAAGTAAACTGTAGCTGCTGTTAGCTGATGTTAGCACAGTTTGTAGGCTGGGCTGAGATTTGTGTTAGAATTTGGCGTTTTGGACCACTGGGAAGAAGAGGAGGTTTACAGGTCGTTTTCTGGGGGACTGAGCTGATGTCATGCCAGAATCAGAGCTGGGTAACATAACCAGGTTCGGCCATAATGGCAGAGGAAAAGAGACTGAAGAGGACGTTGTCGGAGGAACCTAAGAGAAAAGGAGAGAGCGAGCGAGCAAGAAGAGCAGAGTTTGAAAAAAGAATGAAAACCTTGTCTGCAGAGAAAAGAAACAGACTAAATTAAAACTCTAATATTATGAAAAATCAGTTTTCACACACAGTCAAAGCAGCCACTGTGTCCCATATGGTCTAGCGGTTAGGATTCCTGGTTTTCACCCAGGCGGCCCGGGTTCAACTCCCGGTATGGGAACGACCAGTTTTCGTTTCAAATTCCACCTAAAACATGAGGATAGACTTGAGTCACTACAAAGAACAGGGCTGCTTATCCTACTTGATGCTGCACAGTAAAATACTGGAAGGGTTATATGTTGAACTGACAGTGCTGTTCACTGGGGAGCATGTATAACACATGGGAAGAACATGGAACATATGCTTAAGTGACTGGTTCGTATTTAATCTCCATTTTGAGACATGGAAGGATGAAGAGTGTCAGGCAGTAATCTGCAGCTGCCGGTGATATAATCCTATTTAATCAATGTGGGAGCACTGTGACACACAGACTTCCTCCTGACGTGGTTAAATAATGACTGATCCTGTCGTTGAAGGTTTTTTTTTTTTAAGGGTTCAGATGACACAGCATGATTCAGCTTTCCTGTTTCAGAAGCACAGCAGCATGTATTAACAAAATTCATTTTTTGCCAATTTCAGATAATTTACAGTAGGCATATTTTTATACTTTGGTGATATCATTTCTGGTTTTAAAGATTTCAGCTCATGTGGAGATATTATGAATATACACATATCAGTAAAGATGTAAATGTAACAGTAAAGATGTAAATGTAACAGTAAAGATGTAAATGTAAATATTTGAGGTAAGACTTTCAAGTTTCAGGTTTATTTGTCATATGCAGGGGAACGATACAGTGAAATGTGTTGGACATAGACACAGATTAAATGTTAAATATAAATATTTATATTTAACATTTAATCTGTGTCTATAATAACCAGAACCTTTTTGATTAATGATTAATCATTGATGAACATATATATGTGTGTGTGTGTGTGTGTGTATAAAATATAAAATAATAAAACATGTACTTTACACATGAACATATATACATACATATAGTACACACACACACACACACACACACACACACACACACACACACACACACACACACACACACACACACATATATATATTATTATTATTATTATTATTATTATTATAGACACAGATTAAATGTTACGTATGTTTACGTTTACGTACGATTCAGCGCTGAATGCAGCGTCTATTCAATTCAATTCAATTCAATTCAATTTTATTTTTATAGCCCAAAGTCACAAAGTAAATTTGCCTCGGAGGGCTTTACAATCTGTACAGAGAATGACACCCTCTGTCCTTAGACCCTCGGTTCGAGTGAGGAAAAACTTGCCCACAAAAAACTTTAACAGGAAAAAATGTGGAAGAAACCTCAGGAAGAGCCACAGAGGAGGGATCCCTCTCCCAGGACGGACAGACGTGCAATGGATGTCACGTGTACAGGACAATCAACATAAACATTTTGTACATTTACAATGACTGACAGAATGACAATGAATGATAAAGTGACCACAGTAGTAGATATAGTAGTATTAATGACAGTAGTAATATGTGTAGTGGGCGTCGTCCAGGATCACAGCAGCAGCCACGATCCACGAAAAACCTGCTGGACGACAGAGCAGTCTATGTATATATGTCTATGTGCGTGACAGTGGAGGTCTGCAGTTTTATTTTGAAATGTATCCCTTGCATTTCCGGGCCTGGCAGTGGAGGTCTGCAGTTTTATTTTCAAAATGTAGCCCGTTCATTTCCGGGCCTGACAGTGGAGGTCTGCAGCCAGCATAGACATATATGTCTATGTGCAGCCAGCATGTCTTGTTTTATTTTGACATCTGGGCAAGTCTCGTTTGGCTGCTCTCGCGTGTGACTGACAGTAATCAAAGACTTTTAAGATGAAACTATATTTAATATTTCAATGTTTCTTTTCTTGTGTTGTGTATTTTATTTTCTTATCGTTGTCGTGTGTAATGGGAGACGGCAAAATAAGAATTTAATTGTTGTGTTCCATGTGTGTTTTTACGTGAAAATGATAATAAATCACTTAAATTGAATTGTAACAGTTTTGGGGGGCAACAGCGTCGACTCTCTTTTCCAGTCGGCGATGTGAAGCGGACGGACCAGTCGGCAGCTACAGCGCATGCGTCAGAGCCAACATGGCTGCTGAGGTGACAGCGGTCTGAGGATAAATTCATCACAAACGTTAAAAACAGAGAGAAACGCAGCGGCGCCATGGCGGGACAAGAAGAGGAGAGCAAGAACAAAGTAAGCGGCTCGGAGAAGTTCGTTTCCCGCGGAGGCTTGTCGCGTTTCAGCCCGGGAAGGTCAGCAGAGACTCACGGGGGTGTTACGGTGACTGTCGCGACCGTCACAGGCTGTGCCTGGCAGCGACCGTTCAGTTAACGTGACGTTACACACAATGTAACGGAATCCCAGATAGCTGGCTGTACTGTGTAACGTGTGAGGTGAAGTAACGTGTGAGGTGAAGTAACGTGTAACTTGTGAGGTGAAGTAACGTGTGAGGTGAAGTAACGTGTAACGTGTGAGTTGAACGTGTGAGGTGAAGTAACGTGTAACTTGTGCCGTGCAGGCCGGGATGAACTGAGGCTGTTTGTGTGTCAATGTCACGATTCAAGGATTTCTTATTGTTTTGTTCATGTAAAACTCCATTTATAGATGGACAGACACACAGACAGAGACACAGACAGACACAGACAGAGACACACAGAGACAGACAGACAGACAGAGACACACACTCAGATACAGACAGACACACACTCAGATACAGACAGACACACACTCAGATACAGACAGACAGACACACAGACAGAGACACACAGAGACAGACAGACACACTCAGATACAGACACACACACTCAGATACAGACACACACACACACACAGACACAGACACACACACACACACACACACACACACACACACACACACAGACAGTCAGACAGACAGACGCACACACAGATAGACAGACAGATAGACGCACAGACAGAGACACACACACACACACACACAAAGACAGACACACACTCAGATACAGACACACACGCACACACAGACAGGGACAGTCAGACAGACAGACACACAGACTCAGATACAGACACACACAGACAGACAGACAGACACACAAACACACACACACAGACACACACACAAACACAGACACACACACACACCCACACACACACACACACACTCTCAGATACAGACACACACACACAGTCAGACAGACACACACACACACACACACACACACACAGACAGACACACACTCAGATACAGACACACACACACACAGACACACACACAGACATACACACACACACAGACAGTCAGACACACACACATACACTCAGATACAGACACACACACACACACACACTCAGACACTCAGATACAGACACACACACACACAGACAGTCAGACAGACACACACACACAGACAGACACACACACTCAGATACAGACACACACACACACACACGCAGACACACACACAGACACACAAACACACACAGACAGACACACACACACAGACACACACACACACACACACAGACACCCAGACACACACACACATACACACTTTATTGATCCTCAAAGTGAGACAGTTGCAGCAGCATTACAGGTAACTGTCCAGCACAGGGACTCACTGTGTACAGACATTAGTCAGTGACAGCAGTTTACATGGACTCAGCTCTGAGGAGGAAGAACACATGCTGCATTTAAAAACATAAACACAGACTCCATCAGATCAGCTGTTGAACAGAGTCCTCATACAGAGGTATGGCCTTTTTACAGAGGCTGCTGCTCTGCTGTTTGAGCAGGAGGTCGTGTGGTGGCTGAGAGTCGTTGTTTGTTTGTAGTTTGTGGAGCATCCTTTTTATTCCACAAGATTGCACTCGCAACAACAGACTGATAAAACATCTTAGAGGACCTGAGCCTCCTCAGAACGTAGAGTCTGCTCTGGAGATAGAGACCTGGCTGGGGAACCGGAGGTTGACCTTGAGCAAGGCACCGAACCTCGCAGGGCGCTGCTTCACTCCACCATCCATCTCCACATTTGCACGTGAACCATGTGTACAATGTCAAAGTCATAAAAACACTGCACGAAAAGTCACGTCGGATAATAACTATGGGTCCATAATAATTCACAGTAGGTCTTCACCTCCTGTCATCAGAGATAATGTGTCACATTTAAAGTCTTCTTCTGCCTTCAGGGTTTCCGGCTGCTCGGGATCCTGGATGTCCAGAACACTCCGTGTGCCAGAGACGCCATCCTGCACGGAGCTGGGGGCTCAGTGACCGCTGGCCTGTTACACTTTCTGGTCACCAGTGAGTCAGAACTGTGTGTGTGTGTGTGTTATCGTTTAGTTGTTAATCATCCCTTTCTACCTTTAAAAAACTTCTAAAAACCTTTCTGTTTCGAGAATGCTTCCCTGCCTAACAAAACTAACAACTATTCTGAGCTCCTTTACACCTTTCTCAGCTTATGTCCTCCTCTGTAAGTCGCTTTGGATAAAAGCGTCTGCTAAATGCAATGTAATGTAATGTAATGTAATGTAGTTACATACATGATGTATTTTAGATAGTCGTTTATAATCATAGACTGACTACAACAGGGAACCAGAGCGGGACAGTAAAATGCTGATCAAATATCACACAGTGACTCAGCTGTTTTATTCATACAGCAAATCACAGGAACATTATTAACATTTACAGAGACTCAGCGTTTTCCAGCATGAGCAAGCACTTGGCAACAATGGTGAGGCAAAAACTACCATTAATATATCAATAGAAATGTCATTAATTGCAGTGTTAATAGGGATGTAACGATGCATCGTGACACGATTAAACTCGTTGGGTCAGGGAGGGGGGCACGGTGCGGGAGGATCCCCTCGTGGGATCTCTCTCCGGCGCTGGTTGGCCCCCGCTCCCTCGCCGTTTCCCGGGGCCGTGGACTCTCATTAAAGGGTTAATGAGCTATCATCTTAATTGTTTTTATTTTCAGTTAGCTCATACTTCAAGCTGAAAGGTGATGGTCAGATCAGCTGCTTGCTGGCAGCCCTAATAAGAACACAAACTGTTTTACAAATAAAAAGATAATTTTATTTGGTCAGAATTTGTCTGTAGCTCAATTTGATTTTAAAAAAATCGTATCGTGAACAAAAAATCGTGACTCGATTCGAGTCGTGAGTTGAGTGTATCGTTACGTCCCTAAGTGTTAATGATGATGATAATATTTGTAGTGGGCATCAGGCAGGACCACAGACCCGGATCTCACTAACCGACCTTCAAACATGTAGAGAGCCTCCAGAACCAGAAGTGGGAGCTGGCTCTGCAGCTTATTGTTTATCTAACTCTACTGCAAAAATCAGTGACAGGAAAACACACACCAGGGCTGGGCGATATATCAATATTTTAATCAATAGATATATTTTCAAACACGGTATTACACGAGACTGTTTATATCGATACAGTTTATTTTTGTGTTAAAGTGACTACACATTTTTCCCTTGAGCCGCCAGTTTGCTTTTATTTCTCCTCTCCCTCGGTCCAGGTCTCCCGCAGCTTGTTCAAGTTCAAGTCAACTTTATTGTCGGTGCTGTTATATGTACAGGACATACGGAGTATTAAAATTCGTGCAAACAGCATAAACATGACATAAAAAATATAACAGAATAAAATATACAAACGTCGTCACGTCAGAGTCTCTCAGAACTTCAGAAAAAGTTGCTAGATTTGCCGCTTAGTCACTTTTTGGGGAAAAAACAAATGTGTGTCAGCTGTTGCAGTGCATTGTGGGATTTGTAGTATGAGTGATGGGAGTGTGATTTACCGGCGGGTCATTATTAATAGACGCATGAAATTATTCGGCCACAGAATTAATATCGATATATATCGATGTAATGTCATTCAGCTAAAAAATGTCTCTGACTTTTTGTTCATATCGCCCAGCCCTGAAACACACACACTCACACACACACACACACACACACACACACACACACACACACACACACACACACTGTTAACAGCTAACCCAAACTCCTTTTCAAGAGTTTCACCAGTTGCTCATTTTCCCGGCAGTAACAGGTAAAGGTTGATTCACGTCCGTCTGTCTGCAGGTCGGGTGAGGAGATCTTTTCACGTGGGATTTGCAGGTTTTATGCTCACCACGCTCGGCTCCTGGTAGGTCTTTATGTTGACACACACTCCACCCTTTCCTTGTCAATCCTTCACCTACTCAAAATGTTCCCTAAACTTTAATCTCATGTTAAAAATCGGCTCCTGCCTGCAGACTTTACTGCCGTTTCCTCTCTAGTCACTCCTGTTTGCCGCGTGTCCCTCTCCAGGTTTTACTGCAGGTTTAACAACGCTAAGCTTCGCGTGCAACAGCGAATGATCCAGGACGGCATCAAGAACAAGATCGTGTATGAAGGGACCGCTATAGACCCCACAAGGAAACATGGAGCACAAACACCTCCAGGACCCTCGTGAGCCCCCGAGCCAACCCCTCTGTAAAGGTTTGGAGGTGAAGAGAGGGCGCTGTCAGGGTCCTACAAAGACTCTATCCATTTCTTTGTTCCTTTTTTTTAAAGATGGACATAAACTGCACACAAACGATGGGAGAAATTGAAATACCAACATTTTGTTTGTTCAGACACAAATATCGACCTCTCGACTGAAAGACTGAACATTGTACTCGATGAATCTTAAATCATGTTTAAATTAAATATTTTCCACCCCACCGTCCGCCAGATAAAATCTCACTCGCCGAAACAAATGACGTGCTGTAATTTCAGTGACTCCTCTCTCTTTTCTGCACGACGACCAACCACTAAAGAGTCTGAGTCAATCCACACGGAAGGGGTCGTCATGCAGGGAGGTCCCCATCTGACACTGGGCTCCTTAGGCATACACCAAGCAACAAGATGATTTCTGTTGTTTATGTTTTATCATTCAGATTGTGATGAAAATAAATCGTGTATTTGATGTGACAACCGTGTGCAGTCTGAGATGTTTGAATTTGTTGCATCTAGACATCCTCCCTCTCCAACAAACATTCATTTAGTCTGTAATTAATCAATTAAAGGTCCGGTGTGTCAGATTTAGCACGTTGTATTTACAGTGAAAATGTGTTTTCAGTGATACCCAAGATGCCGAATGCATGTTGGAAATCAAAGCTAAACTGACGGCCCCTGAAGATTATGTCCTTGTTTTTCATATATTTTTTTACTTTTTACACAATTCTCTGTCTGAACTCTCTATTTTTTTCATTTTTAACAATCAAACATACTAAATACGCTTCTTTTTTTACCGATTCCGTGTTTTCTTCTCATTGTTCTTTGAGCTCTTTAGCAGAGAGTGAACAGCTCTGTAAATATAACCTGCTGTTTATCTGTTTGTCTTCACTGTGACCGTATCCTGACACTTTTATTTCACTATACAGCTTAAAAGAATCATCTAAACTTTTGTCATCATAATCAGGAAACCAGTGCTTTTTTTTTCAACAATGCTGTGGATTTTACCTTTTTGACCCCCGTGTAACACAGTTTTTGGTGCACTGTTGTAAGACCAGATGACCAGCAGGTGTCACTACATCCAACCTCTGACTGTTCCGCTGCATGTTTGTGCAGTTTGACATCATGCAAATGACATTAAAATCTAAGTTCAGTCCGGTAATCTAATGGAGATGTCATTTTTAAGGCAGACCTGAGAACAAAAGGACCACACATAAACCCCCCCCCTCCACCTTTACAAGCATTTTTGTCACACAAAGTGAAAGTCTGCACACTCGTCTTTATTTAGCTCACATTCAGAGAACAAATACAAGAGCAGATCTCCAGGCGGAGAGAAACTTTTACAGGTTTTACTTTTGTGTATCGTCACACACAAAACTTTCTTTGGCAGTGTGGTGAAGCCAGTCCCAACAATAGTCAGACTTAAAGGCCCAGTGTGTCAGATTCAGGGTGCTTTATTTACAGAATACTCATGACTGTTTTCATTAGTGTATAGTTACGTAAAATAGGAATCTTTATATTTTTGTTACCATAACCCTTTTATATCTACAGATGCTGTGATGTTTCTACAGTAGTCCAGAAGGGACAAAACTAAACACTGGATCTAGATAGGGCATTTACGCTTTTCACACACTGGTCACCGTAGTTTCTCCTTCATGCCAGGAAGGAGAGGGTGACGCGAGGGGGGCTGCAATCAGCAGGTTCAGCATTGAAGCCACTAAATCCTACACATTGGTCCTTTAAGAATTTGTGCGTTTAGCAGCTGTGAGTTTCAAAGCTCATGAAGGACGTTTGACCTTGAACTTGTGGGAAACACGAGGCCTTTACTGGGATAATAATAATAATAATAATAATAATAATAATAATAAATAATTTCAAGGTCAAGGGGGTAACTTCGACCTCATCAATCACAGGAAGCAGCCGGAGCAGCGTCCTTTTGACAGAGCTGCTTGTGTAGTCTTATTATAGAAGACCTTTATCACAGTCTGTGTTACTTCGTCCGGTGGGACGATTGTTCCACCAGAGCTGCTGGCACACTGACAGGAGTCAGGAGCGAGATGTCACCTCACGTAATACCACACTGATACATTGTTACTTGACTTAGATGGAGGCAGACATCAGGGGACAGTCTGGACATCTGTCACGGCTCCGGCATGCCGCACACGTGCTGTGTTATCTAACAGAGGGCGGTCACGTGTGTGTGTGTGTGTATGTCATCATAAGCTCGTGGTCAGGTTTGGTTGTGTGTACATGTAAACATGTAGAGGCTCCAGGTTTGCATACATATTCCTCCGTGTTATAGGTCTGTCCTCACAAAATGAAGTGCCTTCATTATTTCCCACCTCAGTATTAACACTTTAACTGCTTAATTATGCAAGCAGTCAATAGAAAAGAACCTTTTTAATGGATATCTTTGGAAATGAGGTCTCTAAAATATTGGAAATCCTTTTTTTTGGCTCATCTTTTCAGCCAAAATCAATATTTTATTCATTATCTCCAGTGTAGGGATTCTGAAGAGACAAACTTATCGGGGGGTTACAGCAAGCCCACATCAAAACTTCAACGTTAAACAGCTGCGCAGCTCTGCTTCAAGAAGACCTGACTTCAACCAAAAGGATTCCCTGCAATGACTTCCTGTGAAATATTGCTTTGTGTATAAAAAAAGAAGCTCTGACAAGGCCTCGATCTCCACGGAGAAGAAGGTAATCAGTGAACAGCAGCACAGTTACGGTTAACCTGCACCTAAAAGATGTGAAGCGACTGGTGAGGTTCGAGCGGGGTTCGCCTGACGCGCTCGTGATTGTCTTACAATCAGTGGATGCTGCTTGGAGGTGTCACTGCTGCAAAAAAAAAAAAATTGCAGGAAAAAAAAAAGCAGAGCTCTTCAATTCATGCTCTATAAAAGTATACAAAAATTCAAAATATACTGTACCGATAAAAGTAAGTCATTACACATTGCATACATTTGCCAATAAACCAGTCCATACAGATGAAAATTGTATAAAAATGTATTTGAGATCATGTTTCTTGATTAAAATGTTGACTCTAACATAGGTTCACACGCTTCATTGTTCTCGTTTTGTTCTTTTAACTTCTCGTCCCTAATATTGGATTTGACGCCACCTTGTGTTTGTATCGAGTGCTGAGCTTTTAAATCAAAAATGTCCCATTTCTCAGGAATCACACCTCTGCTGAAGAGAACGGACGCCAGGTAGGAGAACAACAGGATGGACACAACAGCAGACAGCATGCAGATGGTCCTGATTGGCGAGTGCTGGATGTAAACTCCGTTTACCAGCGTGCATCCTGGGAATCGGAGAACGGGCGGTATCCCGAGCAGCGGCTCCCCGCACAGCACCCGCAGCAGCATGCCCGTGACGCAGCCCAGAACGGCCCCGTAACCATTGGAGATGTCGAAGAAGAGGACGCAGACGAGCTGCGGCAGCATGAGCGTGTAGGTGAGGTCAGAGCGAAGCAACCAGATCATCAGGACGCTGTTGTCCATGAAGGTGAGGGACGTTCCGGCCAGGCCCACCACCACCACCGAGCCCCGGATCACCCACTGGATCTCCTGCTCCGACGCCTGGAGGGAGGGAAACAAATATTAAAGTCCGTGCTCTTCAATCTGTTTCACACGTTGTTGGATCTGTGTCACTCACCTGTGTCCTCAGGATGTTCTTGTAGATGTTTGCGGTAAAGATGGAGGCTGCAGACAGTAACGCCGAGTCAGTGGATGACATCACAGCGGCGGCCACTGCCCCAATACCGATGATGGAGATGTAGGTCGGGGTGAGGTGCTGCAGGACCAGGGGCAGGATGAGCCCTGCCTCCCCACGTTCGAATGGAGACGGAGAACCATAAGAAGTCAAGTTCCAGTCTGAGGAACAAAGAATACAATAGATAAATAATATTCCAAGGTAAATGTTTTTATATTTCCTTAAAGTAACATTTCTCTCTTAAACATTTTAAATCCTGTTGATGCTACACTGACGTGTAATCAGGTGAATGGTGTCACTCTTCTCCCCGTACGTCTGTTTCTGCATTATGTAACGTTGTGCTCCAGGTATGATGTAATGTGATATAACGCTTTACAGCACTAAGTCACACAGCAGCAACTATTTCACTGATTCTGGTGAAACTGGATCATATTTTATGGAGGAAATGTTTTCTGGTTTTCCCTCTGATGTCCTCCGGCTGCTCCGCCTCAACTCTCTGTGATTTACAGAGTTTATGACGGACAGTGAAGTAAACTGCGTTAGCGTTTGTACCACAGGTGTTTTTGTTTTCAGTCACTGGTGAATGCTGATGTGGAGCCGAGCCGGTGTTGTGCCAGAACCAGAGCTGGACAATGTAACCAGGCACAATAGCCACTATGGACGTAATGACAGAGGAGAAGAGACAGAAGAGGACGCTGACGGAGGAAACTAAGGAGAGAAAAGGAGAGAGTGAGCACCAGTCAAGAGTAAATGTGGGACTGACTTTTAGTGGTTGGTGAAATAAAAGGCTGAAAGACAGACGCCGAGCTGGACTGACTGCTGCTGGACTAGTCGCTGATATCAGCTGCTGCTGGACTAGTCGCTGATATCAGCTGCTGCTGGGGACCTGGTTGATGTTTGGCTGTTAGCAAAGTCTCGACGGACCCTAACCCTGTCCATATACACAGCAGGTTTACACTCTGGAGGCGCTAAATCACAAAGATTTATTCTCCGTGCTGCTTTGAGCCACGAAGAAGAAGAAGAAGAAGATACATTTAGAAAAGATTTAGTGTAAAATCTTTGGGATAAAGTGAGTGAACAGAAAAAGCTCGGTTATTTTTTTTAAACACTTTTCACACTTTGACAGACTCAAACTACTAAAATGAAACGAAACAAACATCTTTGCATCCGCAGACATTTCTCAGTCAATGTGGAGGAGAGACATGAGATTAAAGTGCCGTTTTATTCTCTGTTACCATACTTGTTGATGCAGCCACTGCACCGAGGAGTATGGGAGGGATGCCTAACGTGGGGACGATGAACGCAGCGGCGAAGCAGGTGATCTTGGCTGTAGCTGAGGAGGCGGCTGACAGCGTCCGCTGGTGGAAGTTCTGAAGACCCAAGTTTCCCAAACCCTGGGAAAGATGGAGCAGAAACAAAAAGGAGAGCTAGATTAGAATCTATCTATCTATCTATCTATCTATCTATCTATCTATCTATCTATCTATCTATCTATCTATCTATCTATCTATCTATCTATCTATCTATCTATCTATCTATCTATCTATCTATCTATCTATCTATCCTTTACCTTGCCCTGCAAGCCAAACATCAATAAAGGGAAGTGATATAAATAGGAACACACACACACACATCGGATGATTTCAAACATCAGCGATTACAACAGCAGCGTAATCCTAATTTTTTTTATAACAAGTGGACATGTGATCATTTCCAGCTTCATATTCTTCGCCTCCACTCGAGTAGCTTTGCATGATTCACTCTGTAAAAACATGCTGATTCGTCTCATACCAGCCGATCACTCACTTCTGCTTCCTGTCTTTGTCCTTCACAGCAAATCAGCTGCAGTAACTCAGCTTAGACGGCAGAGGAAAAAAAAAAACGAGTGTTTCAATTTTCTGACTTTATTCAGTGATTTTGGTGAAGCTGGATCATAGACTAGATCGAATCGTGAGGGCTCTATCAAGTATAGGAAATAGTTTGTGCGCTTTATCTACGTTGTGCATGTGTATTGTATTTTGCAATGCTCTGCATGTCTTCCTTAAAAAAAAAAAAAAAAAACGATGACAGTTTAAAATTTGTCTTGTGTAATTTCCTGTAGAAAAACCGACCACAGCCTCTGACTCAAACATCTAATGGTCTGATTCGTGAAGTGAAAGTGAGGATAGACATTCATCAGATTTGGATCTGAACTAACAGCCTTCCACTACGACACAGGCTACTCAAAGAGCAATGTTTTATTAATGTGCATTGTCCCTGTTAAATTAACCAGCAAGTAAAAGACGGACTGAGCCAGTAAAAAAGATTTTTATCAGGCAGCCTTTGCAACAGACAAAATATTCCTTGATGTGAATGACCAGAAGAGTGTTTGAGGATTCTGGAAATAACAAAAAATATATAATATGTAAGTAAATTTAGTTTTAGGAAAATGAATGTTTTGTTTGGCCAAACGCCGTGACCTCAATGTGCTAAAACATGAGAGGCACCAGCTGCAGCTCGAGCTGCTCAGACTCAGCAGCAACTCTTCACAGAGTTAGCGGCCGCAACAAGTGCAGCGATTCACATTTCTGCAGGTGCTGCGCCGCAAACGCGAATCCTAAAAAAAGGAAGAAGGAGGAAGACATTCCTGAACAAGTGTCACCTTAAACCACGCAATGAAACCTTTCCAGTCTTACCAGAAGTAGAAAGTTATCGATCCACCTCCAGGCTCTGTCCGCCCCGAGACTGCCGACCCACGGAGGCTGTAAGGTGTAGTTGTACGCTGTCTCGGTGATGTCCAACACAGCAGGGCTCATCATGGAGAAGGGGACGCACAGCCACTAAGGAAAAGCAATGACCTTCAGCACACTGCAGTACAGTAACAACCCGCCCCCCAGGCTGGCAGCAAAAGAAGAATTTGGGGTTGTTAAGGGTCACAAAGGATGCTGGAAGCTGTGGACAGAGCTTCTTTGTTGAACCTGCATTCTCTCTAATGTCCGACCAGCTGCCACACAGTCATGGTTATAAGCCTACTTCTCTCTTGATGCACAGCAAACAGTTTATTCATGAGTTTATGGTCTGAATTTATGTTTATTTAAAATTATGGACCTATTTAGAGTGAAACAGATGATGAAGCAGGGAATGCTTTAAGGCGTGGCGACTTTGTGTCATTCCCAGGGAGTTCATCCAGCTCAACGCACCGGCGCTCACGTAACTGAGATCAAGCTGCAACACTAGCCGAAGCTGAATATGGATCCAGATTCTGTTACTGCACTGACTATCTGTGACCGTGCAGCACCACAGTAAAAGATCCGGTTTGCAGTATGCCCCCTCCAGCTCTACGCTCTCATCCAAATACGGTCACTTCTGGCTCTGTCGATGCCAAACGCTCGCGTGTAAGACGACACAACAACAACAACAAGTGGTACTCATTCAATTTTAAAAATCAGCATATTTATTTTGTTTTTCCACTCGGTTCTCTAAAATAAATACATTTAAAAAGAGAAAAAAAAACAGTGTGTAGGATTTAGTGGCATCCGACTGCTGATTGCAACCCTCTCGCTTCACCTTACAAAACCACAATAGTCCACTATCTAGAGCCAGTGTTTGGTTTGTGCGTTCTGGGTTTAACATGCATGTTATATTCTATTTCTGCCATATGGTTTAAACTGTACACACTGCACCTTTAAGATTCCCCCTTTTTTTTTTCCAGTATTAGCAAACAGACACATTCACGCCTCAGTTTCCAGTGCACCTGACTGGCATTGCTTTGGACTGAACAGTGCTAACCACCTATCCACCGGTGCACCATCTAAGACTTTTTCTGGATGCCTAAAGATGGCAGCATGGAGATAAGAGTGTTTACAGGAGATCGAGGTTAACAGCATGGCGTGTAAACATTTAAATGAAACGGCTAAAGCGACATTTACACAAACCTTTTTTAAACCTTGTTTAACTGTGTGTAAATCCAACTTCTCCTATGTAAAATAAAGAAATGGGTCATTTGGAGCTTTAAGAGGAGGCGGGCAATTAACCTAACCTGAAGCAGCTTGCATGGCTCAGGTTCAAAATTCAACTAGGACAGGGAAGGTGGATGCTGAACAGGAGCCAGCAGAGACGCTGCACCGCTCCAGACTCAGCCTGCTGAACTATCCCAGCAATGGTTCTCTTCCAATCCATGACTTCTAGGCCCGACCGGGGAATACTAATTAAAAAAAACAGCAATAACTCACCAAGCTGATGAAAATGAGGACGAGCTGTATGACGTCTGTGTAGGCCACAGAGTAGAGACCCCCCATCAGGGTGTAGGTGATGGCCACAGCAGCAGAAATCCAGATGCTCACAGTGTAGGACAAATCCAGGATCACACTCATGGTTACACCTGTTAAACGCATACAGATTTATTCATTTCAATATTTCAGACATAAACCCTGATGCATGTTATGAAGTGTGGACCGGTCACTCTCTGTGTGTGTTTGTACTTCAGGCATGTGTGTTCATCGTCATATGAACTGACGTGAACAGTGTTGTGGAGAAGTGGCTGAAGTCAAAGGTGAGGTCAGGAGGAAAGAAGGAAGTGTCCAGCAGCCTCTGATGTCTTATGCTGGATTATTTATTGACGCTTGGCCAAGCAGAATTAGAGACACTCTCAAAGTTGATCAGAAGTGCCTGAGTCGGTCTCACATTCTGCCCAACTCATCCTGGTGGATCAACTTTAAACCAAGATAACAGCACAAATACTACACGCCCAGTCAAAGCCAAACACTAATACTGCAGAGGACCTCAAGGTCACGTGGGGACGTGACCTTGTTTAACCTAAGGATAGAAAATTCCATGACAAACAGCGCTGACACCATTATTTCTTGGAGAGAGTGTAGTCCACTCCAAAGGGGTGAAAACGGTCGAGCCACTTCGTCTTCGGTTCAGCTCCGGAGCCAAAAGTAAAGAAACCCATGAATCAAAATTTAAAACTTGCTCTCTCCTTTGAACAGCTGGACACAAATGCAGCTCGGATGGGCGAGGCAGCTTTTGACTAAATCAAATCCTGACTCTAACCAAATCCTTATTTAAATCCTTGTTTGCCAAGGGAAGTTTTGTATAGGACTTCTATTCTTTGTTTGCAGTCGCATTATTAAATCACGCACATTCGCACACCCAAGTCTTCTTAAACGGCTCTTATCAATTCTCCTGATAACAAACACACACAGGCGACTTGGTTTCTTGTCTCATAAACTTGTGAATATTTAGCCGCGTGACTTCCTGCTCGGGCGTGATTAGGCCACCATCAGCATAACAGAAAGAGAAGTGAGAGCAGCAGAAACAGACATAAATGACCGCTAAAGATCAGCTGATCGTATGTTCATATTCAATGTTCAGTCTTAGTTTGTGTCATCATATTATCAGATATAAGTATTGGTTCTGAAAAAACAAAACAAACATTTAATATACTGTAGCATGTAACTTGAGAAGTCTACAGAAATAAAAGGTGTGATCCTCTGAGTAAAGGGATCAGGTTTTGAATTAAAGCCCTGAGACACACTGAGAGCTCGTGGAACGTCCTGAATCATGCCGCCACAAAGGCCGATGGAAATCCCCCTCTGAGGGTGAGGCGCACATTGTAGTGAACGTCAGTAGCTGAGTCTGTACTGGAGGAACTAGAGTGTGGCTGGTTTAAGTCGAGCTCAGACCACAGTATGGAGTGAGGATGAGTAGCTTTAGAGGCGCCCTTAAGCAAGGTACTTAACCCTGGGTGAGGCTACAGGGCTGCCCATCTGTCCAGATTTGCATGTCTATAAGCCCTTTCTGTGTGTGTGCGTGTGTGTGTGTGTGTGTGTGTGTGTGTGTGTGTAATTCAAGCCTATATCAAGCTGCGCAAACAATGGCAATCAGGAAATCCACATATAGAGACACATACAGAGTGGGCGCAGGGGGGGGCGATGAAAGTGAGCGATCCGCTTTGTCGTCATTTTGGCTCCAGAGTCAAACTCCAGTTTATTTCTTGTGAAAGAATAAACTCTATTTCCTAAAACGTGAATGTTTAAAATCTTTTTGACATTGTCAGCTCTTTACTTTCGCCGTGGTTACGTGTCCAGATAGACGACGACGTCTATCTATCTCCACCTCTCACCAACTGAGGCAGACGTTGATATTTTAACAAATTTATACATAAACAGACCTAAAATTGTACTGGAATTTCCTGATACTTATCTGACAACACACACACATATATATATATATATATATATATATATATATATATATATATATATATAGCGCCAAATCTTAACAGAAGTTATCGCACTTTCCACTCTACAATAATTTTTACAGAGACCTAAGAAATATATCTACAATAAGAAGTTATACAGAAGTTGCTTAAACCTGAAATTCATCTTTTCACTCTTAATGAGTTGCAGTAAAAGTTTAAGGCAACAGAAAGTTCATTTCTCTCAGGATAAATCATCCACAGCTGATTATTGAACACGTGTGTGTCCTGTGCTGGCCCCAGTTAAACTCTACACTCTTTTTTTTCTTTTCTCACCGCAGGGGCAAAACCATTAATTGCCCTGCCCTCGCCTTCATCGGAATATTTCACTTCATTAAAGCGGCCTTTTATTGGGACCAGTCCAAGTGCCACTTGGTAAGTAATCAGTTGTTCAATCAGCATCTTGATACGCCACACCTGCCAGGTGGAGGAATTATTTGGACAAAGGAGGAGTGCTCGCTAACCTAACAAACTTTAAGAGAGAAACCTTTTGAAAATGAGTCTTTAATCTTTGACTTCCGTTGCGTTTTATATTTTTGTTGAGGGTAGAAATCAGTTGGATTTTCTCCACCTCAGTATTTGAATGCAGTTTATCTCCAACCAACCACTCTTGTTCCCTTGATAGAGTTATTTCAGACATGAGTGTACAATCAGACAAAGGCTTGTGTTTCACTCAACACCTTCGCAAAGAGCCGCGATCAACAACCGCCCCGCTGCCAAGGTCAACACGCGAAGTATCAAATGCATCGCGCCAACACAAAGAAACATTCTTACCTAATCCTATGAGTGTTCCAGTCACCCACATAATCTCTGATATGAGTGAAGCCAGCGAAAGAGCCGCCGTCGGCACTTTTCCATATTTGATCTGGAAAGGATCCATCATGGTCACGTATTTATTGTTTCTCATGGGCTCGGCGAAGAACAAGCCACCTTAATAAAAGAGAGAAACACAAAGATGAAGAGGAAGAGGAAGAACATGTGAATTTCTGGTTTTAAATATTTCCACTTTTCCCCTTCAACTTCTCTTTCGGGAGCTCCGAAGTGAAAATATTTTGTTTTTTTTCAAAAGGATCTTCAGTCAATGTGAAATATGTCACTCTGCTGTTCCCCTTCATGCAAATTTACAGAGCACAGACAGAAAACTCTTTAATTTAACTTATGTATTACTAAATTAAATATGCAGTGATGGTAACTTTTGGGGCTTTCTCTAAACCTGCACAGCTGTTTCTACTGTACACAGTGATTTACTGTTTCTTATGAGAGTTACACAATCAACATTAAGTTACAGAAGTGTAGTTCAGATTTTACAGGTAAAATACAAAAGCTACAGTCCAATAATGCCCCATATGGGGTTTGCACAAGGTCGGGCATACGAAGTCACTAATCTAAAAATGGGCAGAGCCATGTAGCATGGGTGGAGCTGAGGCGGGCTGAAGGAAGCCTGGTTGCTCAGACGAGCTACGCTGTCAATCAAAGCGCGTCCACGCTCTTAATCCTGGATAACTTTAAGCCTGAATATAATCTGAACAGGTGAGTCGTATATAAATTCACCCTCAGTAGACCGAGCACAGCTGAGCCCGGTACAGAGGATAAACCATACTGGAGTGACCCATTTAACATAAAAATGACCCATATCAGTGTTTCGTGATCCGCCACCTCTATATTTAAAGTTAGCTCAAATGTAAACAACTAAAACTGCTCAGCTGAGGTTGGGGAAAGATTGCAGGCATGATTAAAAGGAACCGCTGTTGCTAGGAGATGGGAGTCACATGCAACCATCCACCCTGACCGGATGAGGTTTTGCGGTGCTACAACAGGGTCACGCCACTCCTGCCCATGTCTGGTTATTTATTCCCCTGGACTTGCCTTTCTTGCCCAGCGTCGCTCGGCTGCTCTCAGCTCTGATGTGCATGAGTACTGCTTATGTTGTTATGTCTTTGCCACGAGCATCCTTATTTTAGACGTGTGGGTCATTTATTTTTAAATATAATTATATATTTTTCCCAGAGCCGCAGTCATTATTTTAACTTTTTACTGTTTCCTCTTCCTGTCTCATTTGAGACTCTTGGAGACTTGCAATAAACAACGTTGAGACAACAGTATTTACCACACTATTTTACAGACTTACTTCTCTTGAGAGAGGACATCAGTCACACGACCAGACGGAAAGTTGTTTTAATTATTTAACTGATGCACAGACAGTTGAGCCTGAGCTCACATGTTTTTTTTTTGTCCAGCTAGTGATGAGGATCTTAAAATAACAAGTTTTCTGTCTATTTTTATCCAACCGTTGTGACGTGTACTGAGCCCTGCACCCTCCAAGGAGGCCGCTAGGATTCAGTACACGTCTTTCTAAAGTCCCATCAGGTGATAGTTTTACCTCATGGGCTCTGTGGCTGTTCCTCTTACCAGTGTTGTCGTCAGGACTACCTTAACTGAGATCAAGTACTGACCAAGACAAGAGTGAATCATCTGAGACAACACCAAGACGTCAACTGTCTTTGAATGCATCAAACGGAAACCTGTTTGTATTTTATTTTATCAAAGTTAGAAAGCTGCAGTTCCTCTAACGTCCACTTGAGGCTGGCTCCAGAAGTGAGTCAGTCTCCATAAGTCCCCATGTTTCACAGCAGAAATAAACATGTTTACAGCCTGGTACAAAAAACAGTTTTGGTCTCTGTAGCTAATTTCCCCGTTCATGACAACTGTACTGAGGGTGAATTTATATACAACTCACCTGTTCACATTATATTAAGGCTTAAAGTTATGCAGGATTAAGAGCGTGGATGCTCAGGGGGGTTTGTTCGAGCACCGAGGCTTCGTTCAGCCTCCTCCACGCTCCACCTTTTTATCCAATTTTAGATAAGCTGGGAGGTGACGGAGGCCGAGCTGCCAAGATCCGGAGCCACCACGCTGAGCTTCACAAACCTTCGACCTTGTCTCGGTTTCAGAGACAACGTCAGTGTATGCGACTGTATAACAGGAAACGCAGTCGCATACAGTGAGGTGAAGTCTCCGAGACCGATGCAAGGACGAGTAAAAGTGCATTTGAAATCAAGTCTCAGTATTACAACACTTCCTGTTCCAACGAAATCTCACCAATGATGAAACACATGGTTGCTGCAATCGGCATGACAGCCCAGATGAGTCCCATGGAGGGGTTATAGACTGCTTCAGCTGTGCCCACGATGAATCCACCTCCAACCCATGTGGCTGTATCACACACACAAACACACACACACACACACACACACACACACACACACACACACACACACACACAGATTCACATACACGCAGAGGAAGGAATCAAGTAGGTTAGCAGCTGCTTGTGCCAAACTCGCACATGCAACCCGATAACAGGAAACAGACCGTCTGCTGTAACTTTATTAAAATTTAAATAAGAATCTCCTGTTAATTTAATAAGCCGGCACTTTAAGACATGCGTGTCCATTGTTCTGAAATATGAAAGAAGGTCACAGTCACGTGAAATCAGCCATCACGCATATTTCTATACCTCTGTGGGCTCAATAAAGTTTCATCTGATCCTTTTTTTTTTGTCTCCATGTGAGAAAATAAGATAAAAATGTGTCGGAGTGATTTTATGATTTTGAATACTGGCCTATTAAAACGCACATTTCGATCATTTCTAAGAGGATTCAATTCTAATTCGGCACGTTAGTTGTCGCTGTTGAATCAGCGTCACATGAATATGCACATTTTATTATTCGATTATTATCTTTTTTCTTTTTTTTAACGAATAGGAGATTTTAAGACTCAACAGGAGATATCGGTTTAATGTGGAATAATTAATATGGCGCAGACAAACTCTTAAATATTTTAACACTGACGCTGAGAAGCGTTGGATCTTTTTTTACGGAAGACAATGAAAGAGCGCGATGGATCCATGTCGTCGCCCGTTAACGCGCCTGTCATGGTGAAGATGCCGACCACCAGGTTGATGCCTCGATTGCCCAGAAGCGCCATCTCCGTCTTATCCCCCTGCCCCTTCTTCGCTTCCTTTTTAGACTTGATGGAAGCCCAGATGCCGATCCCGAGGACCAGCAGGTAGAAGAACATCATGACGGCCACGCCGGGGACGTTGAGAGCCATGATGGAGCTGCAGCAGCAGGATCCCGACTGAAGGACGAAGAGCGTCTGCCAGGCTTGTCTGGATGAAACAGCAGATCACCCCTCCTCCTCCTCCTCCTCCTCCTCCTCCCTGCTGCCGCTGCTGCTGCTGCTCGTGCTGGGGGAAGAGTCAGGAAATGCGGCGAAGCTCAGCGGAGGCGCCTGGAACTGCACGCAAGCGTCAAGGTGAAACCAGAAAACACACACGCAACAATCCACGGCGTGCGCAACCCCACGGCGTGCGCAACCCACGGCGTGCGCAACAGGACGCACTTGAAAATACGCACTTTAAGTTTGTCTTGCAATCAAAACACTTTTTATTCCAGGTTTTATGTTTGCATTTCTCTCTTTCTATATATGTGTGTGCATGCATGTGTGTGTGTCTATATATGCATACACATTTATAGAGGTGAAGCAGCAGGAGCACATCGACAGGACGTCAGAGGGTGTGTCCTCCTGCTGCTTCACCTCACCTGCTGCAAACTGTAGCTGCTGTTAGTTTAGTCTGTTAGCCAGGTGTTTGCAGCACAGGTGTTTTATGCCAACTGGAAGAGAGGATCCAGGCCGGGTTGCAGAGGGGAATGCTGACGGGGGAAGAGAGACAGTATAATGCGGAAACCAGATCTGAGTAAGCTGGCAGTGTAACCAGGCTCGGCAGCCTCTATAGACATGATGACAGAGGGGAAAAGATGGAAGGTGACGTTGATGAAGGAAGCTGATACCAGAAGAAGAGAGTGTGAGAGAGTAAATCTGCAGGCACAAGGGATTCACGGGAAGCATTACATTACACAGTTTTTAAGTATGTGTCTTTCATGTTAATAATGCCCAATACTCGGAAAGCACCCAAGTCGGAGGGGGGATGGGTGCGGGGTTGTGGAGGGTCAATGTATTTTTTACCAAGGTCGGGAATGAAATACAATCTCTCTCTCCCTATAGACAACCACCTGTTATGAAGTGAGCAAACTTCCAAATATGTCACGAGGACAACTGAAAAAATTCTGTCAGCTAATGAAATGCGAGCATTAGAAATGTTACAGGAATTTTAAAGAAAAAAATCTTGAATATGGAGGACTGGATTCAAAGTATCAAAGTTTAAGTTGAATTTATTATTATTGTATAAGAAGGAGCGTTTAACAGAGCAACACACAAAAGGGGGTTACAGAGAAAAGGCTCCCTGAGGAGCTCTAACGGTTGGCTTCTTATATGTTTTTTAAAAATGAGCTGTCTCGGATACCTGCCCTCTCTCTGAGTTCTCGAATAAGTAACCAGCAGAAAATCCCCTAATCTAAATGACACCTCTCTAAACCTGTCTCTGAACTTCCTCTGAACTCTCCCTGCCAGCCTTTGCAAAACATTAATAAAGGGAAGTTTCCTCGAGACATGTAATAAATAGGAACACACCCACACGTATGATTTAAAACATCTGAATAGCAGCGTAATCCTAATTTTTGAAACAAGAAAAACAAGTGCGTGTATGCAATGAAAGGGAAAGAAAAAGAGAGAAACACAATATTTTCTCGCAGTAATATTAAATGCTTCCCATTTCTGCTATCGAGCGTTAGCGTTTGAACCCTGGCCTCCTTGGAGGATACAGGGGGAATGCTGAGGGTGGCATCCCAGAACTGCAGCTGGGCAAGCGGTCACAACATGACCGGCCTCAGCAGCCTCTATGGACATAATGGCAGAGGAGAAGAGGACGCTGACGGAGGAAGCTAAGAAGAGAAAAGGAGAGAGTGAGCGAGCAAGAAGCCGCCGGACAAGAGTAAATGTGGGACTGACTTTTAGTGGTTGGTGAGAGCTTGGTGAAATAAAAGGCTGAAAGACAGACGCCGAGCTGGGCTGACTGCTGCTGGACTAGTCTCTGATATCAGCCGCTGCTGGACTAGTCACTGATATCAGCTGCTGCTGGACTAGTCTCTGATATCAGCCGCTGCTGGACTAGTCACTGATATCAGCCGCTGCTGGACTAGTCGCTGATATCAGCCGCTGCTGGACTAGTCGCTGATATCAGCCGCTGCTGGACTAGTCGCTGATATCAGCCGCTGCTGGACTAGTCTCTGATATCAGCCGCTGCTGGACTAGTCGCTGATATCAGCCGCTGCTGGACTAGTCGCTGATATCAGCCGCTGCTGGACTAGTCGCTGATATCAGCCGCTGCTGGACTAGTCGCTGATATCAGCTGCTGCTGGACTAGTCGCTGATATCAGCCGCTGCTGGACTAGTCGCTGATATCAGCCGCTGCTGGACTAGTCGCTGATATCAGCCGCTGCTGGACTAGTCGCTGATATCAGCCGCTGCTGGACTAGTCGCTGATATCAGCCGCTGCTGGACTAGTCTCTGATATCAGCCGCTGCTGGACTAGTCGCTGATATCAGCTGCTGCTGGACTAGTCAGTGATATCAGCTGCTGCTGGACTAGTCGCTGATATCAGCTGCTGCTGGACTAGTCAGTGATATCAGCTGCTGCTGGTGACCTTGCTGGATGTTTGGCCGTTAAAGTTGTCGACTCGCTAGTTTAATGTTATGGGAATTTTTAAGAAACATCCTTGAATATGGATTTAAAGTATCAAAGTTTAAGTTGGATTCATTATTCTTGTACAAGAAGGAGCGTTTAACAGTGCGACACACAAAAGGAGGTTGCAGAGAAAAGGCTCCTCGAGGAGCTCTAACACTTGGTTCTTATATTTTTTTTAAAAAAATGGGCTGTCTCGGACACGTCCCCACCGATACAGATAACATCATACCATCCTTTTTTTGGTTTTCTGCTCAGTAATGAGCATTATATTTTATATCCACATGGTACTCCCCGAGCCTGTCTCTCCTGTCCTTGTACTGTTGATTTACAATTATCTCTCCCTGCCAGCCTCAGTAAATCAGAGGCCAACTAAAGGAAGTGCACGTGACATGCAAAAGACAGGAAACACACAGACTATATGAATTAAGACATCTGAACCCCAGTATAATCCTAATTTTTATAACATTTACGATCACAAGTATTGTATTTAGAACAAATACACGTGTACAGCTGTCCATATTCACCACAGCGGGATTACACTATTATTACACCGTGGGTGCAAAAATATGAATCTACATAATGTCAGCTGTTGTTCTGGCTGCAGGGTTTTATTTTCGTGTGTGGAGGAACTATTATCTCTCATTAGTGGAGCCGGGGAAGATGACTTTAACTGGAAATCAAAAGACTTGTGCTGCAAACTTTCATATAAAAGAGCAAGTTTGACAAATTGTGTTATTAATAATTGTTGCAAAGAAATAAAATAAAAACAATATAGGGTGACATAAGAAATATGAACAGCAGATAACCATGAACACATTGAATGTTATTCAAGTTATTCTAACCGCACCACCAATAACATCATGCTGTTTTTCCCATGATGCAAAGCAATATGCTGGAGGGTTTTTTCTCAGAAAACAATAGCTCTGTTCACAGCAGGCCCGAGCATCCTGCTGCTCACAGGTCAACTGTAGCAAGACCTGACCAGATCGTCTGTAAAGACACACTGAAGAGAGCAGAGGGGGGTTTAACGAACGTTGCAGTTTCCTCACGCCTCGACAAGAACAACCATGAAGCAGCAGGACGAGGCTTTGTTGTGTTTTCCACCACCCTCGCAGTTTGTCCACGCAGTCTGAGCAAATTTACAGTTCTGAATTCATGAATTCAGAACTGTAATTAGACGGATAATCTTTGTTTTTTTATTAAATTAATTAATCCTTCAATTTTAAAAGGACCCGTGGGTGTAATTTAGTAGTAGATAGTAGTCTCTATAATATAAAATAGTGCTTTTTGTAGAGATTCCCTGAAGAAGGTGTATAAATAAAGGTTTTGAAATATGACAACACGCAGTCATACATACACAGTCGTATTTTACTGTCATGTTTTCCACTGTGAAAATCTACAGCCATTTTCACAGTGTCTTTATCTTTATTGTTACTGAATTGACCCTTTTTTAATGTCAGAATTAAAATTCTCATATTTTTTTTTTATTTTTCCATGTGATTCTCGTTGTCATTCATAATTATGACATGATAATCGTCATGTATGTGCAGATATATTTCCTGCTTTATGTCCTGTTTGTTTTTCCTCCACCGTTTACGAGGACGCCGTGCGTGTCAGTGGCCATGAAATGTTCATGTGCTGAGGGGACGCTGTCAGCAAGACTAACAGCTGTTTATTTATTGTCCTGAGACGATAAATTCAACCCGTGCGGCCGACTGAGCCTTGATCTATATTATTCAGTAGCTGTGCCTCCACAGGAAACAGCGTTCAGAGGTTCAGCTGTCAAACCCTGAAGCCGACACCTCCAGTACTGTAGAAAGTGGGTCGCTCAGTGTCACATTCTTCAGATTACAAAGTACTTTAGATTACAAACCAGCATCCCAGTGGCAGAGAGACTGCTTGAAATGTTTCCCAACTGTTGACCACTCCCAACCAAACCCTGAGAGCGGGTATAGATCTGCTTGGGTCCGTTTTACATGGTAACTTTTTAAACTTGTCATAACCGTACATTATGTATAAAACCAACCATTAGGAAGCTCTGGATGGATCGTGCGTGGACCTGGGGCATGCTGAACGAAGCCTGGTTGCCAAAACAAGTCAACTGTAATGACACCTACCTGTCTTATTTTTACATGGGAGCTTGTGGAGCCACCAGATTTGAGAGAGCCCCATAGCAGCAGAAATTACATACTAAGCCGCTCAACAACCAAAGAGGACATTACGCAACTGTTCCCAGGCTCGTGACAAGTAAACTGATTTGCATGAGTTTAGAACCGCAAGAGGAATGAAGTTAAGATAAAGGCCATATGCAGTCATATCAGTTTTTCATGCAAATACTCACTTGCTGAATTATCATGAACACAGAGTGATCCTGTTAACCCAATGGAGAATATTCAGCACATCCAGGCTTCATTCAAAGCAGCCGGCTTGGCTCTGTGGAGATAAGGGAACTCTGCACTGCTGCAGCAATACACGGTTTCCAAGAAGACCTGATACACACCCACCTGGACCTGACCTAACGTCCATTCATGTTCAGACAGACAAGCTCGCTCGTGTACGTAGAAACCGAGATGTCTGGACAGGATTCGTCACTGATCTCGAAGAATTTCAAGGTTCGCAGAAGCTGAGGCGGTTCTTGTGGATTAATGTTGACCCAGCAGGTAAGATGATGGCTTCAGATGACAAAACCCGAGCTAGTTATGCTAATTTTTTTATTTATAAATGATGAGAAATTATGGCTTGAACTCTTTCTGATTCTGAAAGGAATATTAAACCTGCATTAACCAGTGTGTTTTATATTAACATGGATCGATTAGTGCCTCTTATAGGTCATAGTTTTTAAGTTATTATGATACACTTATTTACTTATTCAGCAAAAAGGTGGATGATTAATACACAGACAGCTGCTCAGTGACATTTTTTTCTCACAAAACTTTTTTTTTTTTGGACTGAAACTAGACTGAGGTGGTGTTCATCACAACCTACTGCACGCTCTGAGGATCCCGATGCTACTCTGAACAGCTGAATACATAAATAGCCTCTGTGTGGCCTCTGCATGGCCTCTGATGGCTGACAATTACACAGTAACAACAACTGTCCCGGTCCTCAGCAACGTCACTGGAAATCTAACTGGCAACACCACAACGCACGCCGCTGTCCAGGTAGCCATTGTGTTCAAATGGTTGACGTTCAGCATTGGGCTGCCGGCCATCGCATTGGCTATTTACACCCTCAAGAATCTGTCCAAAGGTTTGTACTCACTCTGCCAGATGTCCAGTAACTGACTCAGAGTGTAATCCCACTGTGGTAAATATGCACAGTTGCACTTCTGATCAAAAAACGAATCGCCAAACATCAAGCAAGGTCAACGACACGAGACATAGCAGCCAGCTAATATTAGTTAGAACTCCAAGAAGGCAAAGCCCATCTCGGTTTCTGTCTTTCAGTCTCTTGTTTCATTTCTCGCCAGATTTACTCTGATCCGACGGATTTTCACCTGGTCGCTCTGTCCTTTTCTCTTCTTAGCTTACACCGTCAATGTCCTCTTCAGTATGTTCTCCTCTGCCATCATGTGTATAGAGGCTGCTGAGCCCATGCTTACCCAGCTTTGGTTCTGGCATGACACCAACTCCGCTACTCGCTCGTCTGAAAAACCTCCCCTTCTGCCTTTTAACGCCGCTTTCCTTTCGTTGTTTTATTGGGATCATTTTCTGTGTCGATACACAAATAATCCTTGAAAACACATTTTAGTACCTGTTCAACCAAAAGCTTTATTTAGCACTTCGCCCCAACAGTTATAATAACTTTATTTATATAGCCCTTTACTATAGCTAAACGGTACCCAAAGTGCTTTACAACAAAGCCATAGAAACAAAACATAACAGGTACATAGATAAATACAGTCAAATTAAAATACAGTTAAAATACAATTAAAGAATAAAAGTGCTGTAGTGTAAAAAAAGAAAAACGTGTAAAAAAAAGTGTGTCTTAAGTTTTGATTTAAGGCTGAGATCACTAGTGGTGCGGATGTCAGCAGGCAGTTTGTTCCATAGTCTGGGAGCAGCGACGGCAAAGGAAACAATCGCCCCACTGTTTCAGTCTGGACCTCGGGGCCTCCAGCAGAACCTAACCAACCAACAATTAAAGACAGAATAAGAAAAAAAAAAAAACACAAAAAGCTGGGCGGTATCAGGGATATGATTCATATCAGTAATGGTATCAAGTCCCAGTATCAATGTCGATATCAGTAGTAGTCCCAGTATCAGCATCAGTAGTATCAGAAGCACAATCAGTATTGTTACGGGAGAAAAAAAAACCTGGACTGGATTCAAAGTGTCAAAGTTGAATTTATTATTCTCGTACAAGAAGACGTGTTAGAGCGAAGAGCCTTGACAGTTGTTTTTAATACACTCTCTGATGGTCTCTCTCTCTCTCTCTCTCTCTCTCTCTCTCTCTCTCTCTCTCTCTCTCTCTCTCTCTCTCTCTCTCTCTCTCTCTCTCTCTCAGTTCTCGACTAAGTAACCAGCATCAATCCCTAATGTAAATGACACCTCTCTGACCTGTCCCTGGCTCCTTATTCTGTTCTGAACTTCCTCTGAACTCTATCTCTCCGTGCCGGTCTCAGCCAAACATTAATGAAGTAAAGTTTCCTCAAGACATGTAATAAATAGGAACACACACACACACACACACGTCGTATGATTTAAAGCATCTGAATAGCAGTGTAATTTTACATTTCCCTATAAATAATCTGTATTGATGATTTTGGTTCCTCCGTCCGTCCAGGTGAGAACAAAATTCCCATGCATGTCATGTTCCTCCTGGTCTCTGACATCATCAGTTTCTTTGGTCGTCCCAGTGTAGACCAGGACATGACGAGCGAGACCTCCACCACAGACTTCATCTTCTACTTCGGCGTCATCACCAACGTCACCCTCATGCTGTTCATAGCTCAGGAACGCCATCTCATGGTGGCCTACCCTCAGTGTCTCGGCTGCTGCAGTAGCATCAGGCAGTCTCCTGCAGTAAAATTGGTGGCGTGGGCTCTTCCGTTCGGCATCTTGGCCCTCGCTGTGCTCCGGTACAATCTCTATTTCGCTGTGTCTCTGCTCGTTCCTTTCCCCTTCCTCCTCTTCTTCGCTGTGGACTCCTGGAGGGCCCTGATCTGCTCCCGATCGAGCCCTTCGACCCCTGAGAGAAGGAGGACGGTGTGGGGGATTGGTGCGATCTGGGCCAACTACACGCTCCTCTATGTACCGTTCATCCTAAGTATCCTCTTGAAGGCTCTGTCCTTTAAGGAGACAGTAAGATACCTGGAGCTGGTGTCTCACCTGCTGCTCTATCTCAGCCCTCTTGTTGACCCCTTCCTCTACATATTCATGACCAAAGGGTTCAAAGAGGTGCTGCAGGCACTGCCCTGCTGTCAAAAACCAAGTTGGAAAGAGAACACGAGGCCCACTGTGGATACTGTGGCTGAAACTGTTGAGACAAGACTTTGAGAAGGAGGTACAGTTTTCTAAAGGATTTCCAAACACATCCATCATTTTTGTGAGTGATCTGAGCAGCAACAGGGATTCTGCTGGGAGAACAAATCCTGAATAAACACATACACGTACAGTAAACCCTTAAATCAACAATATCGGATGCCGAGCGCATAGGGAAATGATCGGGTGGTGGAAAGAGAGTTCACAGCAAGCAGCATTTGCATCAGGACGTCAGCAGTGCTGTGCAACACGGTAAGGCGTCAGGTTACACTCCATGAACATGATCAGATCCTACCGGTCACCTAGTAGCCGAGCAACTGAAATGAGCCAGTGCAGTGCCTGAACTAATGCTATGGTTTATTTAATATACGTTATCAACATAACAGCCCATAACAGAATCTTGTTTGTGGTACTTACAAACCAAAAATACATGAATTTACAGCAAACTGTGAGAGATTTACAACTTTTTTTTCTTATTTTTCGACAAATAAAAGTTAAAAAGTGCAGGTTAGTTGTAAAAACTAACCTGCACTTCTGCTTCTTACAGTCACCAAGCCATAAACAGAACATATATTTTTATTCAAGTCCATTTAAGCTGTTTTTGTATGCACAAGTCACTGTCGTGTGTGATTCAGGACTCTCAGGATTGACTGCTGTGAATGCTCAATTGCACATGAACAGATCTTGATTTTTACTCCGCTACATGCACTTTATTTTTATTGCACCTGTACACAATGTTCAATGTTTTTGTCATGATAAAATATTTATCATCTTATTTATATTTTATTATTTATGTGGAGGTATTAATGTGGTTCAAAACTTTGCCACTTGAAATGTATTATTGGTTAAATTTGCATCAGTTCTTCGGTTTATTTTGGACTGACGGCTGTTTTTATGTGACTCAGCAATGCAACGTTTTAATACAGCCAGTTAACAGTTTCTGTTCATTTCATGTGAAAAAAAAGTATAACATGTTATTCCATTACACTGCACTGAGCGGCGTCTGACACAAACAAAAACACACAAAATATATATTTTTTTATCATTTAGATCAAATTAAAACCAGCTGTAGATGAACCACGATGAAGTGTTTGTGTTTTGTGATGTGGAGGATTTAATTCATGGACGATCAGTCCAGGCAGTGGAGAGAAAATGTGTTTGTTTTGTAGTTTGATGAAGGAGGAGGATTTTTCATTACACTTGTTGTTGCATTGCTCTGTATAGTCTATATGTCCTCATGATAATAGGCCAACATGCAGTCGGTGAGTTGATGGGTGCTACCAGTTCACAAACATAAAACATGGATATAGTATCTGTGACTTCACCCACATGTTTCTGAAGGGCCATTGTGAAGCTCGTCCAGCCTCAAGTGGACGTTTGAGGAACTGCAGATTTTGACACTTGTTCCCTGGCTTCATTTTGCTGAAGACGCCTCTACAGAGTGAGCTAACAACGTCAGGGCACTAAGGATAAATGTATTTCCTTGTTTGCAGGCTAATGATCATTTACAGATGCAGAGTAGCTGTGGCACTGTGCGGCAGAGAGGACAGCTTCTTCAGAACTGAGCCAGCGTCGTGTCATGACAAGTGCATCGATAAATAAATCCTCCATCCTCCTCGATCAAAATGCAAAGTTCATTCAGTCTGACGGAGCAGAGCCGAGCCCGTCGAGCCTTTGCAAAAACCGGCCACAGTACAGAGGATAAACCATCTTTGTCAATGAAATGACCCATTTAACATAAAAATGACCAGGCTGTAAATATGTTTATTTCTGCTGTGAAGTTGGCCAGTTCAGTATTTCTGACTTCACTTCCTCAAGTGGACGTTTGAGGAACTGTAATTCACAGCTACAGAGGTCGCCACTTGGCCACACTACGTGAGAGTTTTCTTACAAATAGCAAAGAAGGCCAGACGTGCGTTCACTTCTTCTTCATTTGGAGACAGCAGTTTGGTCGTGGCAGTTTTGTTGATGATGTGCATAAAGCATAAGTTAATTAAGTTGCTTGTCTTGTCACTGCTTCGTCTCTGTTGTGCTCTTCAGCTCCAGCAAAACACCTGAAGTTTCCACAGAGTGAGAGGAGATGTCGTTTTTCCTGAAACGAAACAAAACATTATGAGTAGACGTTAAAATATAACGCAGCCCAGCACAGACACTTCAAGTTACATCAACACATCTCTGACTCGGCCTTCACTTCACATATTAAGTGTGTGTGTTCATTGTTTCCCAGTCTGGTTTCGACCTTGGACCTTTCCTGTTTCATGAACTTTGGATTTAGCCTGCTCCTTTAGACTTTCCTGGTTTTGAACTTGAACGATCGTAGTTCGTGGTTACCTGCTTGAACCATGACATGAACATGAGAAACTGAACATGTGGCTCCGCTGATAGCTATGACCAACGAAAAGAGATGTTGCTGTTGAGCGACAGAAGCATGTTTTTCAGTTTGTAAATGAGCGTTCGTTTCAGGTCATTCTCACTTTCATGTATTTCATTCACCAACCTCGGCTTTTCAACGTCATCAATCGTCTCTGGCAGCCTCTTGTTCAGTGTCTCTGGGAGCAGCAGAGACATCAGGCCAGAAATGATGGCCACAGAGCAGATGATGATCTGAGGTAGAACAGTCCACACGTCCTCCAGCATCAGGACGAGCGGAGCCACTGATACTCCCAGACGACTCATGAAGTTGGTGTAGCCCAGACCATTTTGTCTGGGGAGACAGAAGGTAAGATGTTACCTAAGAAAACAAGTAAATCTGGCACTGACGAGAGCTTGGTGAAATAAAAGGCTGTACAGCTGTCCGGATTTCCCAGTGGGATTACACTCTACACAAAAATGCCTGTTTCTGCTTTAACTAAAACCCTAAATTACAAAAGCAATGTTAACTTGTTGACTAAAACTCAATGCTTATCACTGTAGCAGCTTAATGTAGCTGTATAACAGCAACTTGTCAGGAGGAGGAGGACTCAGATGCAGAGTTTGGCAGAGAGCTGTTTTATTCAGATCACAAATATCCTCGACTGAGTGAGGCTATAAAAAAAGCCTAAACTAGGGTAAACGGAAAAATCACTCCAAGGAGGAAAAAACTCTAAGCTTCTCTATTAAAGATTAACAAACTCAAAATCACTCTCTAGGAGGAAAAACAAAAGGCTATGAAACTTAAACTTAGGGCGCTCCAACAAGGCTGAAAACACTAAGCTATACACAAAGAAACAACGACTACAAAGTTACAACAAAAAAAAATCACTCTTTCGAGGAAGGAAAACAAAAGAACACTAGAGCTATGACGCTAGGACTGTGGGCTATGAAAATAAGGTTTAGGTGAACGCTACGAAAAGCCGGGACACTTCGGCACGAGACAAAGGGAGACGCAGACAATATATATACACCAGGTAATAGGGAACAGGTGGAAACAATTAGGGCGGGGAAGACAATCAGACCGGTGACACATGAGGAAGGGCAAGTGAGCTGAAACGAGAGGAGAGTTATCTTTCAAAATAAAACAGGAAGTGACAAGACAAGACAAAAACCCAGCTTGATCTCACCGCGGTGTGACACAACTGACCTGATGACTGTGGGATAAAGTTCTGTTGTGTAGAGGAAGACGGTCGTGAAGGAAGCCTCTGATAGACCTTTTCCAAGAATGGCTACAACAGCACGCAGGTGCCAAAGACCTACAAAGAACAAGCAGACACATGTAGCAAGTAGCTGTGTAATACGTGAGATGGTCATTGACAGGGTGATGCAGGACCTGGACATAACTTCACAGACTCTCATGTGCATTCAAACCTTCTGGGATGAAGATGTTTATTGCAATGCAGATTCCAGTCAGTAACAGTGTTCCAGCTTGGCACCCCCTGCGCCCGACGATGTTGAGAAAGCAATAGACCATCACCTTGGCAGGGACTTCGATGGCGGCATAGATGAAGTGTGTGAGGTACATGTCTAAACCAAACCCACTGATGTTCAGGCTGATTCCATAATACGTTGAGGCAACACCATACCTGCAGAGCGCAATAACCAAACAAATCATGTTTGCCACCTTCCATACATCTACCATCTTAAATACAAATGCATTAAAGGAATCTCTACCAATAGAATCAATGTAGGACCTTGAAATTTCTTTTTATGTACCCACCAGACAATTCCAGTCAGTAGAGTTAACCGTCTCATCTCTGGGGTCTTGATCAGATGAAGGTAAGTGTAGTTTTTCTCCTGTTTTTCCAGGCTTTTCATGCTGGATTGTGCCTGTAAAGGATAGGTTCACATTTTCTCAAAGTGTTACCGATCACTGTAATCATTCCTCCTCCTACCTTCCTAAAGCATTTTCAATGCAAGATGGAAATACAAAATCCACAGTCCGTTTTGAGCTGGGCTTCTCGCTGTTGGACTAGTAAGTAATATTGTTCTTGCACTTTGTCAATGTTTGGCTGTTAGCAAAGTTGTCTGCTTGCTAGATTTCATACATCATTTTGTTTGGTAAAGTATTGGCTCACGTATCGTTTAGGCATCAGTATTGAAGAACCCAACCCAACTAAATGTAATACTGGCTTAACCTGATGTTAACTTGATGTTTGTATCTAACTGGATCAAAACAACCCTTCAGTCAGGCATTGCTAACCATACGTACTGGATAAAACTCATTTACCCATTTATTTTAAAATTTGAACATTTTCACTCCCACTCCTCAGACCTGGTGGACATTGCACCAGTTTTAATGGCATCAGAATCATATAATCATATGAAATCATACAAATATTGAACCTAAACTTACCTCCATTTTTAATTTGGATGACAGTTTTTGTCTTTTGTTGAATTTTGAACATTGTTCAAGGTAAAACTGAGCTTGTTCCACTCTGCCGTTGGCTAAAAGCCATCGGGCAGATTCAGGAATCCACCTGCGATTATATTAAAAATAATAATGAATAAAAATAGGACATAATTGAAATCGCATTTTAAAGAATAATAATAATTTTCAGAAATGTGATGATACATCTAATAAGTGCTTGAACTTGAACTGAGCTGTACATGGTTAATGCACATTTTCAAAGCATCACTCACCACCAGGTCAGAACTGCAAATCCTAACGGGGCTGTAACAGTCATGATCAGTGTCCGCCAGTCATTTACCAGGAAGGCAAATCCAGCCAGCAGCATGTTACCTGCAGACCAGGACAAGCTACCGATCACACCGATAAACGACCTATGACTTGTGTCGACCCACTCGATGCCTGCAAGGTCAAGCAAAATGACCAAATAAATCAACAATAACCACATACGATCAGGATTTAGGTTGACATGGCAAACACGTTTGGCTTACTGAGAACTATTGAGTTGATGCTGATTCCGGTCAGTCCAAACCCAGTGAGAAATCTCAACACTGCAAACAGAATGAAGGAGTTCGCGAAGGCGCTGGAGAAGCCAAAGACGATTGCCATGACGTACGAGGCCAGAAGAGTGTTTTTCCTTCCGTACCTGCATATAACGATGGGAAGTACATTGAAATCATCAATATTGCAACTTTTCTACCATAAAATGACAGATTTTAACTCCTGTTGATGCTACACTGACTTCTCATCAGGTGATTGGTGTCTCTGTCATCTGTACGTCTGTTCTCACAATATGTAACTTTCCAGGAACGATCACCCACGGGAAGTACCTAATGCTTTACGGCACTAAGTCATTTTGGTGAAACTGGATCATATTTCATGGAGAAAATGTTTCCCGGTTTTCCCTCTGACGTCCTCCGGCTGCTCCGTCTCAATTCTCTGTGATTTAACGTAAACTGCTGCCAGCTGTAGCTGCTGTTAGCTCAGTTTGTTAGCCTGGAGCACCGGAAGAGTGTTAGTGTTCAGGCCTGCGGAGCAGTGAGTAATATTAACCGGCTGTCGTCTTGTGTTATAATGTAGTCAGAACAAATACATGTGTACAGCTGTCCATATTTACCCCAGTGGGATTACACTCTGAAGCTTTCTACACAGCATTACTTAAAGGCAGTAAAATAAACGTGAAGATGAAATTAGTCAAAAACAAAACAAAAAATCAGAAAACAGTTCAGTTCATCATGAAAATGTTGGAGACATACTTTTTATTATACACATACTTATCGCAGAGGAATCCAAAAACTATGGACCCGATCATCACTCCAAAAAAGAAGATTGTGCTTGTGGTTTTTGTCAGACTTTTTCTATCACAGACAAGGTCCCACTGAAAAAAGCAGATAACAGACAAAAGACAGTTAGATCTGTTTGTTTTATATGGTGTTAGAAATATCTGCTGTGAAGAAAGTCAGACATCGTACCTCTGTTGCCAGTGTGGAGGTGAAGGAGGAGTTGTCATAAACCCATCCGTTCTGGCACTGAACTGTTGGCAGGTCAGCGGCGTTGGAGCCGTTATCCAGGAGCTGAAACTGAGGCTCTGCAAACATCTCACAGGATTTCGGTTCCCCATTTTCCCGCAGAGGAACGCTGACTGTAAGCCTCTGCTCCTGAGTTAAATTTCCAAAGAGTCCTCCGGCGTGCAGTGCGCTGATGTCACAGCGGTGAGGAGGCAGCGCAGCGATGAAGTTATTCAGTAAGAAGTGACAGGGAAGAACTAACCGAGGGGTGCACAGCAGGATGATGAGGGCGATTTGGAAAGGCCCAAAACCGTCGATCTCCTCCAGGATATTCTCGAACTTCATCGCCACCAGATTTAGATTTCCTTTGAGAGAAATGAAGCATGAAATAAATCAGTTAAAGCTACACTGACACAGATCATCTGATGCACTGTTCAGAGAAACTGTGTGCTTCTCTGTTCTGTGTGGAAAACTGAATTTGGGTTGGACAAGCAACATGATCATTTACCTCTGCATCACCTTTGGACACTGTAAAATATTACATGTTACAGGTTACACGTTAGTTAGGTCATAGGTCATCTGTTCTACACAGTTCTCTCCTTCCACAGTGAGTTTTAGCTGCTCTCTATGAGGATGAAACAGTCTGACTAATCAGATTAACCTGTGTCCCAAATGTACTGATTAGCTGCCTGTGCAAATTCAGCAAACAAACACGAAAAGAAAAAGAAAAGAAAGTTGCACATTTGCACAAGTGCAGTGGTGATGTAACACGACAATGTTTAACTGCCAGATGCACGGCCAAGGACTATTTTACTGTCAGAGTTGTTTTTAATACTGCACGTGAAGAAGAAGAAGAAAGAAGAACATTAACCAGAATATGACATACTGTCAAGATTTTACTGACTGCAAGGCTTTTGGGAGACGGCCTGAGAAACAGTGAACCCAAATGGAGACACATAGGTAGAATAAAACAAAAGAACAAAAGAATAAAACAAATAGAACAAAATTACTTTAATGACTTCTTGGACAGGCAGGACACACACCAAGAACAAAAGACGTCTGAGGAGTCCAGGTAAACACAAACTTAACCATCCGGAGAACAGACACAGACGACCTGAGAAGTGAAAGAGTGAAATCACATGGACTAAATACAAGAGAACTAATTGATTCATTAAACAGGTGACACAGAAAACAGGCAGCAGAAAGACCAGGACAGAAAATGAAGTAACACGAGACACACAAGGAAAGAAAAAGAAGAAGATAAAAATGCCAACACTGATTAGTGTTTTTTTATAACATCAGCCTGAAGAGAAACTCTGTGACAGACAGGATTTTGGAGCTTGATGGAAAATTGAAGCCAAATTGAAAACACAAAGACATTACATGGACATTACAGATGCGCTCCACTCAGACACCACAGCAGGTCTGTGTTTCAGGAGTGACTGTAAAATGCGTCTTCAGAGGCTTCTTATTGTGGCCATATTTAAAGTTTATGTTGTTATGCTGTGAGTGTTGTACTTGTACTTCATCACAGATATTTACAGCTTATGGTGGCTGTACTGGTCAACCTTGAAAATTTAGAAATGCAGCCCTTAAACTAAAAATATAAGTCGACGTACAGTGAATGTGAAGTTTGAGCTGATATATATCTGCGGGTGATGTGATGTGTGTGATGTGTGTGATGTGTGTGTGTGTGTGTGTGTGTGTGTGTGTGTGTGTGTGTGTGTGTGTGTGTGTGTGTGTGTGTGTGGACTGGCTGCAGACAGAGGGCAGCAGAGGACAATGTGGGGAGTAGCTTCAAGCTCATAACCCCTGTCTGTGTTCAAGGATTTTACTTTACACAATATTTTATTTAATAATAAATGTGTTGAATAATCCAGTCTGAGTGTAATTAAGTTACTAGTTTCCATATTTCATGTGAGAATGTGAGCACACTGTTAGGTGTGGTTTTCATCACTTTACACACTTTATCTCATAAATTCTATATTTTTATTGTACTCTGATTTCATGCACATAATAATTAGAAGGTCACATTTGTTTGTTTATTAATACTAATACTTGTTTTACTTACTATATTAGTCCTGAAAATGTTTTTTTTAAGGGACTGTTGCACATTTCCTTGACCTCTGTGTGCAGTACAGCAGTAGTAGTCATGTGTGCTGGAGCCTTCCTGAGCTGAGAGGCTGAGGATTATTGACGCTCCCTTACTTTGTTAACAATGCATTCTTCATTCATCTCTGTACCATTTATGTTTAGATGCATTTTCCTGACTATTTCATGGCATACTGTTTATGTTGATTACTTAATATCTGCATGTTTTTATGTTTATTCTCTCTCTACATCATTGTTCTTCGTGGACAATCTGGGGAGGTGTACATCCACAGATCAGCACCTATTTGGACTGTATCGAATGATCCTGGCTGAGGTCACAAGTCTGGTAGCCAGGCTGATAGGTTTTTAAGTTTTAAGGTCAAATTAAAACACACAAAGTCTTTCATGCAAATTTAACAGCATGCTTCGCAGCAACCACAATCTGAAATCTGAATCTAAGAAAAAAAAAGGGCCAAATGTTGCAACCTAATATGTGCATCCAGTTTTTCACGCACAACCTTATCTCTGTGTAACCGGATGCAGAGACGTCATCGCCTGTTACCAACTAACTTATCTCTCTCTGTATCTTCGTGACTGGAAGTTCATGTTAAAGTGTTTTTATCCCATCTGTCACCTATAACTCCAGAGTCAAGGCCAGCAATGACAAAAAAAAATCATGTTTGAGGTAATTTTTAGGTATTCTTTGTATTTTAGAGTCTAAATGAAAAGGTTTGTGGTAATTTTATATCTAATGAAATGTTTTTTTTTCTGCTCATGACGCCTCTTGAGCGGAGTGTTTCCTGTTTGATACAGTCTATAAGTGATTCTGAGAACTGCTACGTGCATCTATGGCCGGGCCTCACTGATTACTGCACAAAAGCACAACTTTACGACTTTATTCAGTGATTTTCGGATTTTTATACAGAATACATTTGCTGCTTTTCCCTCTGACGTCCTCCGGCCACTCAGCTTCACCTCCCTGTGATTTACAGAGTTTCCTGATGAAAACGTTGCTGAGTAGTGAGCTGCTAACTGTTGTTAACTCGGTCTGACTCAACCACATGATGCCAAGAGCCAAACCTGGGAAGAAAACCACCTCTGTAGGCTACTGTGTTCAATGCCAAACTGGCCACGGGGAAGCAAACAGCACTCACTCTGACCTTGTATTTATAGATTATATTATATTTTATACTTTAGATTTAGGTCAGAGTAGTGTACAGACTCTAGGACGACCTCATCCATCTGATGAGGTTGGTCTGGTTGTTGCTGCAGTCGACAGACTATGCTTTGATGCAGGTAAAATTATTTTTTTCTAACTTAAAACAATAGTCAGATGCCCATATGAACATTTTATTCATCCATCACATTGTACAATAAAAATAAATAATGAAGCTTGTACCTTGAAATAGATTTTGCCAGCTGTTATCCTTCGTCCCGTTCTTTAACAAATCTCTTCCTGATGCTCTTTCAGTGTAAGTGATGGGAGTCTTTGTTCTTGAACTGAAAGGTGCATGCCATTCCCCCTCTCTCACTCCTCACTTTCCTGTTAATCTCCAGTCGTATCTGTCAAAATAATGCTCGAAAACTTGCTGACTTTTGTTGAACTCAAACCGCTGATGCTGCGTGTTATCTTCAGATAAATAAATATGTTTGTGTGGTCGTCGTCGTCCCCATCACTGACACAGAAAGTACAAGAACAGGATGGATGACTACAGCAGAAGAAAAAAAACTTGGTTCAGTTTCCATTTGGGCAGCTGACTCTAGTCTTAAGACAGATGTGAGAAACTGAAACTGTGTGAACAAACTGTGATGCTGGAAAATCCAAAAAATCAGTTCAAACTATCAAAGCTTGGTAGAAGCCAACTACAATATGCAATGTTTACTAAACCAGATGATGAACTGCTGGACAGAATAGAAAACATTAAAAATCGATTTCATTTTTTTGAGGGTTTCCTCGAAATGCATTTGTTAAATTCGACAACAATCTTCAATATATTGTCATATTTCTAGCGCACAGGCAGACTGCGAGTCGTGGCGTCACTATCAGTAATATAGAAATGAACTCACCTTGTTATTTCTGCTGTCTTCCAGAGTTGATCAGAAAACTTGACATGACATACACAGACACACTCGAAGAAACACTGTTTCTGTGTGACGCAACAATTAGTCTTTAGATCATATTTCAATGCATTACACCACATATGAGCATGTAAACGTTATGCTGTATGATGCATTACACAGTGCATCCGTGATATGATCTGTCTTCCAGGACGTTGTTTGGATTGTGGCAGAGATTTTCTGTAGTAAATCAAAAGTGACTGCACATTGACAATTCAATGTTTTGCTGATTTGCAGTTAAAATGATGCGGAAATGGAAAAGCGTGTCGGGCGTATGTAGACCTGGAACTTATAATGTGGAACAGGACATGGTGTAATCCTTTACGGTTGCTAATGTTTCTGTTCACCGTTCATACAGGTGCTCTACAAAGGCAATATGTTAGGAAAAATGTCAATAAAAGCACATGAACTACATTTCAAATGAAGCAACAGGAAGATGTGTCGGGCCCACCATGTTACCAGTAAGCCCAGAAAACCTAAGTGACCTACCTAACTGATCTGAGATGTACTGGCTCACAGTGCAGGGGAACATACACGAGAACATGAGCTACACACAACAGCCCCGAGGATTTGATTTGAAATAACAGAAGAAGAAATAACGGTAGCGGGGACAAAAGGATGCTGCATGGCGCCGTTGGTCTGTAGAGCTAAGGAGTTATTGTAGCTCAGCTGACAACCCCCAGGATGCTACACCTCATTGAAAAGCCATGAAACTGACACATAAAGCACCCAAACAAGATCGTTCATGTCATGAAACATGCAGGAAATCATCTTTGTATACATCTGTGCGTCACAGGGTTCCCTTCAGGACCGACACACAAAACAGTGTCTTTGAGTTAGTCAAGATTTGTGCCGTCCTGCTTCCAGGAATGAACTCACTGATAGCGTTCTGCGCTCTCACACTGATACTGATCGGACAGCTGATGTCCGAGCAGGCTACGTGTGGTAAGACCACTGGTTTCAACACTTTAACGCACATGCATTACTCTTACACATCCATCATCCATTTACGTGGCTACATTTCAACATCTTTTTTAGCTGCAAATATATAAACACAAGCACATCAGCATGATGTGGCTGCAGGCTGTGACACAGGCCGTCCTCCTCACAGTCAGGCAAAACATCATGAAAACTCTGTATTATTTGCATATCGCGGTAAAGAAAATGTGGACATGTATGGCATTTGATTTTGCACGTCTGTGGTCGATCAAACACTTTTAAAATCTCAATTACGCCCCCTGACTGAGAGGTTCGTGTCTGTAAGTTCCGCATCTGGACTAAACAACCTGCGTCAATAAAGTAGATAAATGACACACGTGGGTGACATCCTGGTTTCTGCCACCCTTATCAGGCAGGATGTGCCGATGAGATAAGGTCGTTGATGGCACAACAACATGGCTGCCTTGCACGTACAGTAAGTATAAGTATAGTCGGCAAGAGGCGTGCAGGCTGAGCGTTTTGCCACGTCTGTGCGTGTAAAGAACATTTCAGACTCGGATGCCCTGTTGCGTGGATAGAATTGGTGCTTTTACCGTGTGTTTTTCACCAGAGCCGGCTCACCAGAGCACACAGCCAGTTTACCCAACACGCTGCTACCAACTTATTGCAACACCTCTGCAGTGATAACATCTAGCAACAAGCTGTAATTCTGTCACAGGGGCCACATTCATACAGGCAGAAAGATACAAATTTGACTTGAAGTACAGTCTAATAAAGCAGCATTTGTACAATGCATGTCAATACTGGACAACTCAACACTGTCCAATTACCTGTGATCTACATTTACACAATTGTAAGTAATTTTTTAGGTGACAAATTAGACCCTTAAAGACATGAATGCATCATCTAATCTAACAAAGTTGGAACGCTGCTCGCTGACAGCCTTTTTTTTTGTGCTATCTGTAAAGCACTAGATGTTGTCCGTGATACCGTGCAGCAGCTTCCTGTTTTTCTGCTTCTCAAGAAATTTACGAGAAAAAAAAAAAAAATTAAAGCTGCGGATGGTCGGGCCCTCGCACATGTGCGCACGTCGAAATGTGCGCACGTCAGAATGTGCAGAATATTGGTCTCTATAATATTGGATCTAATAACCACAAGAAGTTTCAGACAGCTCTGAGAAGGTGTTTCCTGCCGATTACTTCTTTGAATTTTTTTATGCATCGCCACACCCACACAGTTTCCTCAAAAATGAATAATTTTGTTAACTTTTACTCAGGAAGTCTATGTGAACACACCTACAAAGTTTAAAGTGAATTGGATACAGTCCCTGGGAGGAGTTCGTTCAAACATGACCCCTTGTCAACCAGCCCAAAACACAGAAAATGGCAATTTTAATTCTTAAATATCTCGCTTCGTGTTCATTGTAGTCCATTGCTACAAGAGACTTTTTTGTAGGTCCTGCACTGTTCTATAATTCAGCTGAGTTTCATAATTCTGTGTCCAAAACTGTGGCGGGGCTCTTTGAAAGAAAAATTCAAAGAAGTAAATGGAGTCTGGGATTTTGTGGGAAAAATCAGCAGCGTCGACTTTGACGCGTCGTCACGGCCACGGCCACGGCCACGGCCTCTGATAAAAAGTTGTGATTTTGATGACTTTTCATTGTCGAGGCCTTGAGAACACAGTTTCAAGCACATCGGATGAAATCCCTAGGAGGAGTTTGTTCAAATGCGACCCCTGGAAATGACCGAAAAAGCCGAAAAGTCCAAATTTTCCAAAAAATTGGACACCGTCGCTTCACTGTAGCCCGGGACACTCCCACCAAGTTTCGTAGACATGGGCGAAACCGTGGCGAGGGGCACCTCCGAAAACACACACCTAGGTGGCGCTGTGGAGGCATATGCGCATGTCCATGTGTGAGACCCCCAAAATACGTTTACCCCCAAAATAAGTTTTCACCTGACATTGAGGCCAATTTTCGTGAGTTTATGGGGAATATGGGCCATCAAAAATGCGATTTACTTTTAGGAAGAAAAAAATAAATAAATAAAATAAATAAATAAACATTTGAAATTCAATAGGGCTTTGCACAAGTTCGTGCTCGGGCCCTAAAAAATCAAGTTGAGTTAAACTTTCTGCCAAAGGAATCAATATAGATGTGACTGCACGTGTGTCTTATCTACTGGCCTCTGGCCTCCTGGATAATAGTGTGGAAAAGCTGCAAGACAGACAGCTCTGTCCTATGACGACTGGATATTTAGACTGTGGCTTTTCAGGAATTCTAATGAACCTTTTTCCATTACTACTTTCCAGTCAGCCAACATGCATCACAGCAGCACCAAATGCAGTAGATGCGTGCATGCATCTAAACTACCTGTAACAAAGAAAAACCTAAACAAAACAGCAGCATTTTCTATTATGTTTATGTCACACTGATGTGAAGTCAGGTGAATGTTGTCTCTGTCATTCATGCGTGTGCCAGGCTGAGAGCACCAGTGGAAATCTCAACTGAACCTTGGTTTTAATTCAGCGAGTTAGTCAAACGCAGACATTTAAATTAGTCTAACAACAATTTTTAAAAAATTAAATCTCTTAAAATTTTTATATAAAATTACATTTAATCCACATTACAAAACACATGAGTGGTTGCATAATTCCTGGTCTAAATACTACTACTAAGATAAACAAATAGTAAAGTAATAGGACAAAACTAACAACAACAAGGTCAAAATAAAGATTTTGGTGGCTATAATGAGGTCAGTTCATCAAAACATAAAGATAATAATGATAGACATCAACTTACAGCTGACACAATAATAAGAAACATATTTTATTTACATGTGTTGAAGCCTTCACAGTGAACCAGAACAAGTTGACCAAAACATTTCCCAGCAACCAGTTCTCCCACAGCAGAGTCAAAGCAATGCTTCCTTTTATCTACAGTTAGGTGTCTGATTGGAAATCGTATCAGTAGATGACAGTATCTGTCTTGTCTCTATTCTTTCTATTTGCCTACATTTCTCCTTCTGTTTTCTCTCCTTTCTCTCTCTCCCTCTTTCTCTGCCTACACAGAGCTGACTGTGTGAATGTTGTCATCATTTCCTGGTGATCTGCTGATATCATTGCTGTCCATTCTGCAAAAACACACAGAGGCCAAAAGCTTGTCTATGATCCCTTTCCTCATGAACACGTACAGGAATAAGTCTGCAAGAGGACTCAACCTGACAAAGATGAAAGACAGTGACTCAAAGATCAAGTTATTTCCTGCTTCCTCTGACAGTAACCTGATGATGCTGGGCATGAACAGCAGTGTGTAAATAAGCAGCACCAGAACCAAAAGTCCCACAATTCTTCGTTTTTCATCAGAGGGGACAGTGCTGGCAGACAGAGCTTTGAGGGTCCCACCCAGGAGGAATATGAACAGTGGGAGGGGAAGGAGGAGGATGACGGCAATGATAGTTAAAGAGACCTCTGAATCAACCCAGAAATCTAAAGTGAGGAGAAAGACAGGAGGAATGATCCAGACCACAACACAGACCACCACAGGGATCTTGATGGTTCGTCTGAAGCGGTACCACAGTGGCCAGGCGACGACCAAATACCTGTAATACAAGATGGACACATAGTCTTTGAGGAGCTTCAGAATTATAAAGTAATATAATGATCAGACACAGAAGCTACACACATACTGGATAGACAGATAGTTACCTTTCCAGGGCGACACACACCATGAAGCCGACACTGGCCAACACACCAGTGAAATAAAGATCACTGAAGACCCTTATAGATACCGTCCGATGTTCTGGTGGTGTCACCTCAGCGATCATGCAGCAGAACTGAATGAGGTCAGAGATGAGAAGGTTGATGACGTAGATCGGAGCAACTTGACCATTTCTCACCTGCAGGAAAACATTGGTAAAAGTGAACAAGCAGTTGTAAACATGTTCTGAACTCCACCTCCTCCCAAATATTTCTTCTTGCAGTCAGAGACATTTATGCATTTTTCATCAAACTCTCATTTGTGCTGTCAGAAATATCAGATATGACACACTGGCCAGCCACTGCAGTAACAAGACTAAGGAGCAGATTTACTGCAGCTTCTGCAGCTGTTTTTTCAGGCACAGATATGACGCATTCTGACACAAAGGTCTATCAACACCGCCCGTGGTGCGGTTTTATCTCCTTACATCTCTGCACCAAACATTAAATGCACATGACCTTTGACCCCTTAGGCAGCGGTGTGTTAAAAAACTGCATGATCGTATCAAAGATGTTACTACATGGGCTCAAGTTTGTAAAATGCAAGTTGAGACTTAATCGTACAAAGTAACTTTTGTAAATGTATATTCTGTCACAGCTCGCTGACTCTCTCAAGCCAGATCGTGTTTCTTTACAGACAGAATGTACGACAGAAATATGACAAATTAAATCAATAAATTTCAGTCATAATGTACGTACCAGAGAATAAAGAGCACAGATGGCCACAAGGGTCAAAGGAAGTCCGATAGAAATGATGCATGGCACTATATATCTGACTAATATGTCGTTTCCATGACCATCGTAGTCGTAGGTGTTGTTGCTGTAATAATCATAGTCGTAGGTGTTGTTGTAATCAAAGCTTTCCACCTGTGAGGTGTTGTTCATGTGTAAATCTCCCATCCTTCACAGTGAAACCTGTTGTTTGAGAGATCAGGTTAAAGGTTTTTTAATTTCTACAAACATTGTTTAAGGGATATCACGACAACTGCAAGTGGAAGTTTTTATTTTCTCTACATAAAAGAAAAAATAATGTCACAAACTTTACCTTTGAAAGCTGCAACACCTGAATGAGTTCACTACACCAGCGTCTGATGTGTCGTCCTCTGCATCCAAACAGTCTGCAGTAAAAATGCTAAGTGATGACATGCAGGAAGTTTCTGATAATCTACAGCTCCTCTGATAAGAGGAAGTCAGAAACAAGTAGTCATTCATGAATATGCATTAGCACCTCCTGCTGTCCAGAGTAAAACACAGTGCAAATATTTCACTTTTTGAAATAATTAAATACACAAAAAGGGTTTAAAAAAAACACATTAATTTTTGATATATAATTAAGACTGATGCTGGTTAAAAATTTTTTTTTTTAAATCAAAAAAATAATAATTTATAAGATTTTTATAGCTTGATATGTTCATACACACATTTATGTGGGGGAGGGTCTTTAACGTAATTATTTTATTAAATATGACACTACAAAAAATAAATAATGCATATAAATAAATATTGCTGCTAATATTTGACATACACCAAGATACAATAATCAAAACATTAATAATCCAGTTTGCATGAAGTATATTGAAAATATGTCATTTTTTGTGTTTTTTAGACCAGAAAATTAAGGTGCATCATGACAAACACTTGGCCATTTAAGGGTTAAAAATAAAAGAAAGTCATGAATATTTTATATGTATAATTAGGACTGATGCTGGTCTAAAAAAAAAATCAAAAAAATTATACATTTTTATAGCTTGATATGTGCATACACACATTTATGTGTGGAAGAGTCTTTAACATAATTATTTTATGAAATATGACACTACAATAAAATAAATAATGTATATAAATAAATATTGCTGCTAATCTTTGACATACACCAAGATACAATAATCATAATCCAGTTTGCATGAAGTATATTGAAACTATGTAATTTTTGGGGGTTTTTAGACCAAAAATGAAGGTGCATCATGACAAATACTTGGCCATTTAAGGGTTTATTTTTTTTTAAAATCATTAATATTTGATATGTATGGTTAGGACTGATGCTGCTCTAAATAAATATAAAGAATAATCAAAAAAATAATCATTTCTAAGTTTTTTATAGCTTGATATGTTCATACACACATTTATGTGGGGAAGGGTCTTTAATGTAATTGTTTTATGAAATATGACACTACAATAAAATAAATAATGCATACAAATAAATATTGCTGCTAATCTTTGACATACACCAAGATACAATAATCAAAACATTAATAATCCAGTTTGCATGAAGTATATTGAAAATATGTCATTTTTTGTGTTTTTTAGACCAAAAAATTAAGGTGCATCATGACAAACACTTGGCAATTTGAGGGTTAAGAATAAAAGAAAGTCATGAATATTTTATATGTATAATTAGGACTGATGCTGGTCTAAAAATATATTTTGAAAAAAAAATCAAAAAAATTATACATTTTCATAGCTTGATATGTTCATACACACATTTATGTGTGGAAGAGTCTTTAACATAATTATTTTATGAAATATGACACTACAATAAAATAAATAATGTATATAAATAAATATTGCTGCTAATCTTTGACATACACCAAGATACAATAATCAAAACATTAATAATCCAGTTTGCAAGAAGTATATTGAAAATATGTAATTTTGGGGTTTTTTTAGACCAAAAAATTAAGGTGCATTATGACCTCCTGGAGCTGCCACCTTACCGCGGTGGAGGGGTTTGCATGTTCCAATGATCCTAGGAGCTATGTTGTCAGGGGCTTTATGCCCCTGGTAGGGTCACTTAAGGCAAACAGGTCCTAGGTGAGGGTCCAGACAAAGTGCAGCTCAATATCCCCTGATGAAATGACAACTGACGGAACCAAGTTTCCCTTGCCCGGACGCGGGCCACTGGGGCCCCCCCCTGGAGCCAGGCCCTGGGGTGGGGCTCGTTGGCGAGCGCCTGGTGGTCGGGTCCTTACCCATGGGGGGGTCTCAGGGGGGGACAGGTGTGAAGAGAGATGGGCGCTAGTCGGAGGCAGGGATCCTGGCGGTCCGACCCCCGGTTGCAGAAGCTGGCTCTGGGGTTGTGGAACGTCACCTCTCTGGCAGGGAAGGAATCCGAGCTAGTGCATGAGGTTAAGAGGTACTGGCTAGATATAGTCGGGCTCTCCTCGACGCACAGCGTGGGTTCCGGAACCAGTTTCTTGAGAGGGGCTGGACACTGCTCTACCACTCTGGAGTTGCCCCCGGCGAGAGGCGCAGAGCGGGGGTGGGACTGCTTGTTTCCCCCCATAACGAACACCATGTTCAAGCATAAGGGTGTCCATATGTGCACTTGGCACCAGGAGGCCCTCGGCCGCAGTTCGATGATCGACTTTGTGGTTGTGTCGTCGGACTTACGGCCACATGTTTTGGACACTCGGGTGAAAAGAGGGGCGGAGCTGTCAACCAGCCCCGCCGACAGGGGGGGACTAAAGGGCCTTTTGTCCCGGGCCCTGGGAATTCTGGAATAGAGGGGGGCCCATAACTGGGACCCCATGACGTCGGGCTCAATTATGATACGTTCACTTCAAAATGTGTTGGTTTTTAGGGTAGAAAAGTGCTTTAATTGCATTCAAACAATGACTTATAGATGTTTGCCTTCATTGCCCTTGAAAAAACGGCCAATAACCCCCTATCACCCCTATTCCAAAATGGTTTGGTCTTTCTAGAAAAAAAGACGACAGCATTCAATAAGTGGTCAGTGTGCGCGAGCCTGTTAGTAAACATGCACAAGTCGGGCGCGGCTGCCGGTGGACGCCCGCGTCTCCGCGCTGACCGCGCCCCAGCTGTGCGCCGGCCCCGGCGGGGAGAGGAGAGGGTTCTTCGGATGGGCGGCGGGTCGCGCCGCCGGCCTCCCCGGAAAGGTCTTTTCAGGGGTCCTGGAGAGGAGAGTCCGCAAGATTGTCGAACCTCAGATCCAGGAGGAGCAGTGTGGTTTTCGTCCTGGCCGTGGAACTGTGGACCAGCTCTATACCCTTAGTGCGGCCCTGGAGGGTGCATGGGAGTTTGCCTAACCAGTCTACATGTGCTTAGTGGCCCTGGAGAGGGTGTTCGACCGTGTCCCTCGGGGGCTCCTGTGGTATCTTGTTGTGCACACAGAGCAGCCACTAACCCGTTATCTACTTGTGGAGGTAATGAAAAAAACAAAAATACAAGCACCTGCACAGACAGTTGCTTGGATTATAATAGTGACAGTAGTACAGATGGCTGCATCGGCACAATGCAGGCTGTGACAGGCCTTGGCCCAGGTTAACAGAACCTTCATTAGTCCGCTTTTAATTCAGCAAGTGAGTCAAACGCAGACATTCACATTTGTCTAACAACAGATTTTTTTATTATTGAATTTCTTTAAAATGTTATATAAAGGAGTGTTCTATAAAATTACATTTTATCCGCATTATAAAGCACACATCCTAAAAGCTTCTTAATATGTTGTCCCTGTTAAACAACAACAGAAATAAGACAAAATGATAGATATAATGAGCTCAGTAAATAAAAAATTATATGCGGTTTGCTTCTGTGATTAAAGGATAATAATGATAGACATCAACTTACAACTAACAAAAGTTGACCAAAACATTTCCCAGCAACCAGTTCTCCCACAGCAGAGTCAAAGCAATGCTTCCTTTTATCTACAGTTAGGTGTCTGATTGGAAATCGTATCAGTAGATGACAGTATCTGTCTTGTCTCTATTCTTTCTCTTTGCCGACATTTCTCCTTCTGTTTTCTCTCCTTTCTCTCTCTCCCCCTTTCTCTGCCTACACAGAGCTGACTGTGTAAATACTGTCATCTTTTTCTGATGATTTGCCAACATCATTGCTGTCCATTCTGCAACAACACACAGAGGCCAAAAGCTTGTCTATGATCCCTTTCCTCATGAACACGTACAGAATTAGGTCTGCAAGAGGACTCAACTTAACAAACATGTCAGACAGGCTGCGTAGGATAAAGTTATTTCTTCCTTTATCTGAAATTAACCAAATCAGCCTGGGCATGAACAGCAGTGTGTAAATAAGCAGCACCAGAACCAAAACTCCCACAATTCTTCGTTTTTCATCAGAGGGGATACGGCAGGCAGACAGAGCTTTGAGGGTCCCACCCAGGAAGAATATGAGCAGTGGGAAGGGAAGGAGGAGGATGACAGCAGAGACAGTTGGATACACCGTTTTATCAAACCAGAAATAGAAAGTGAGGAACAAGACAAGAGCAAAGATCCAGACCACGACACAGACCACCACAGAGGTCTTGATGGTTCGTCTGAAGCGGTACCACAGTGGCCAGGCGACGACCAAATACCTGTAATACAAGATGGACACATAGTCTTTGAGGAGCTTCAGAATTATAAAGTAATATAATGATAATAATACATAGACATGAAAAGGTCAGGTAAAGGCCCTTTTATAAAAGTTTTGGAGCCCTGACTGTAAAGGCTCTGTCAACTTTGTCTATTTGGACCGTGGAAAAAACAGGAATGACACACCTAAAGGAGCTCAGGGAGTTTTGGTCACAAAATGACGGGAGGTCGGCTGGGAATGGTGTGCTGTGACTTTTCTAAGCGTTTCGGGAAGCGGTTTAAAACGACAAAAACCAAGGCAAAATCTCCAATGGGTGTGTATTGGTAGAACGTTCGAGGGCTAGAGTGAGTGACATCATCGCTAGAGTGAAGAGGGAATGAAAAAGTAAATTTGCAAATGGCTGTCGTGGCCAGAAATGTCACTCTACAGAAACAATTCATACATAGAAACGTAGGAAAATTCGTGGGCTACGCAGCGATATCACTGCTGAAGCTGTCAGACTTATAGTTCTGGCGGGAGATGCACTGATGCACCAGGATCACCCACCGACAGCCCAATCTACTCCCATGTAAATTGGAGAGCAGAATTTCCCAAAGGAGCACGGGGCACCTGTTCTTTCTCTCTCTCCCCAGGTCACATTTTTTAACTTCAGCCACTGAAATTCTGCATTCACATGGTCGACAAGACGAGAATGCTCATGGTCTTTTCCGCTTTTTGATACGACCTACCGTTTGGCATCGACCAGTGGCTCGAACAGGTTCATTTAGAGATTTTCTGTGTCTCTCAGCATTCACTCACACAGACAGAGCACAGCTGCAGTTAATTGCTCTGACCTGCAGCTGACCCTGGTTGCTTGGCAACCTCAAGCCTGCCTTTGAACTTTATTGACGCTACTGCAGTGTCAATAATAATGTATGGGTCAGGCACACTCAACATTTATTTACAAGTTTTCTACTTCCTTTCATGATCTCCTTGACTGTAAAAATGACTGCAACTACATACCTAGTTAGGCTTATATCTTGCTGTCTATATGATGTAATGATCAGACACAAGCTACAAACATACTCTGATGAACAGATAGTTACCTTTCCAGGCCGACACACACCATGAAGAAAATACTGGCTGCCACAGCAAAACGGTGAAATAAATATACAATTCCATTTCCCATTGTCCAATTCTTGAGTGATGCCACCTTCACAATCAAGCAGCAGAGCTGAATGAGGTCAGAGATGAGAAGGTTGATGACGTAGATCGGAGCAACATGGTCATTTCTCACCTGCAGGAAAACATTGGTAAAAGTGAACACGCAGTTGTAAACATGTTCTGAACTCCACCTCCTCCCAAATATTTCTTCTTGCAGTCAGAGACATTTATGCATTTTTCATCAAACTCTCATTTGTGCTGTCAGAAATATCAGATATGACACACTGGCCAGTCTCTGCAGCAACAAGACTAAGGAGCCGAAACCTCCTGACGACTAGACCACAACCCAGATCAAGATTCTTTACAGACAGACTGTACGACACAAAGAAATAAATAATAAGAAAAGAAATAAAGACATTTCAGTCATAATGTACATACCAGAGAATAAAGAGCATAGATGGCCACGAGGGTCAAAGGAAGGCCGACACCAACGATGATGTATTCCACCACATTCATGATGAACATAACATGTTCAAAATTATCATTGTTAAAGGTGATGTTGCTGTAGTTAAAGCTGTTGTTCTGTGAGGTGTTGTTCATGTGTAAATCTTCCATCCTTCACAGTGAAACCTGTTGTTTGAGGGATCAGGTTAAGGATGAACAGAAATCTGTTTTTCTGCTTTAGTATCCTGACATGACTACATATATCCAGCTCCACCTGCTCTGAGCTGCTGCTCTCTCACTATCACATCACTTCATCTCCTTTTTGTTTCCTGTAATATTTCAATTTTCATCACTGAGCTGCAACTACTGAGCTCTGCCTCTGGAGGGCGATATCTGCAAACTGAATGAACACAGCAGCACACGTTTGCATTCACCATGTCCTCATTCAGTCTGACACTGAGGGCGTGGACAAATAGTCAAAACAGTTACCTTTCCTAAAGGACACAGGAGGAGTTATGCTGTGTGATATTCATGTGTTATATTCATTTGAATAGACAGGATAACTTAATCACAGTATTCTGTACAGTCCAAACTGTCTGTTTGTTATAGTTTGCATATTCTTTTTACGTCTGTCTGTCTGTCTGTCTGTCTGTCTGTCTGTCTGTCTGTCTGTCTGTCTGTCTGTCTGTCTGTCTGTCTCTCTCCCTCTCTCTCTTCACCTCCACCTGTTACTCTTCAGCTGCATCTTTACAATAAAAATATCTTTAAGAAAAAGAAAGGAAGCACTGAAGCACATTTCTTTAACATTTAAAACGTTTGAACAGCTCTCATCACAGGAATGAAAAAACCCAAACAAAATAAAACATAATGGGATTAATCTCAGTATTCTGTACAGCCCAAACTGTCTGCTTGTTATAGTTTGCATATTTATTTCATGCATGAATGTTTGCAGTTATTTTAACTTTTTTAAATAATTTCAGCACATAAGAAAGAAGTGATTTCACAAAATGTACCTCTTGCAGGAGTCCACACCTGAATAAAGTCCCTAAAGGTCCGATGTGTCGTCCTCTGCATCCAAACAGTCTGCAGCAAATAAGTGATGACAGGCAGGAGGTTCCTGTTTATCTACACCTGCTCTTCTAAACATGAGAGAGAAAAAACAGAGTCAATGCCACACTGTGTGCCAAACAGAGATAATGATCAGAAAGAGGATGGGCAACCTACATAGTTTTTAACACAGAGAGCTTTGCTGTCGTATGCAAATATTTTTCTGTGGAAAACATTTCATCAATCGTCATTTTCAACAGAAAACTCTTTTGCATGTCAGCTCTCATCATTTCTTGGAAAAATAAAAACACCAACTAATTCCACCATTAACATTAGGTCAGCACAAGTCATGATAAATAATTGACATAAATACAAGATGAAATAATAAAA
>CM014094.1:29087790-29175242 GCA_004119915.2 Collichthys lucidus
TTTACTTAGACTGAAAAATATCGACCTTTTCTGTTATGACTGCTCATGTTGTTAGGTTGAACGTTTTAGAGGACCCAGAGTGCAAACAACAGCCAAAGACCAAGATCAGTAGAAAGTGTTTATTGAAAACACACAAGAACTGTTCAAATACATGCTCTGAGTCACATCCTAAAAACTAACATGCCAACCACTGAAACAGCAAAAATATGAAATAAAGATGAACAAATAATATGCAGCAAAAACAAAAGCAGCTTTGGATAGATGTACGTTAGACTAACTGAGAAAAACTGAACAAGAAATGAAATTTAAAGAGAGACCAAAGAAGAAAAAAGTCCTAAAGACTTGTTAAGATGCTCTCCCTGTTAAAGAAACAGACAACAGTCAGAATAAAGATTTTGGTGGCTATAATGAGCTCAGTTCATCAAAACATAAAGATAATAATGATAGACATCAACTTACAGCTGACACAATAATAAGAAACATATTTTATTTACATGTGTTGAAGCCTTCACAGTGAACCAGAACAAGTTGACCAAAACATTTCCCAGCAACCAGTTCTCCCACAGCAGAGTCAAAGCAATGCTTCCTTTTATCTACAGTTAGGTGTCTGATTGGAAATCGTATCAGTAGATGACAGTATCTGTCTTGTCTCTATTCTTTCTATTTGCCTACATTTCTCCTTCTGTTTTCTCTCCTTTCTCTCTCTCCCTCTTTCTCTGCCTACACAGAGCTGACTGTGTGAATGTTGTCATCATTTCCTGGTGATCTGCTGATATCATTGCTGTCCATTCTGCAACAACACACAGAGGCCAAAAGCTTGTCTATGATCCCTTTCCTCATGAACACGTACAGGAATAAGTCTGCAAGAGGACTCAACCAGAGCAAGATGTTAGACAATAACTCAAAAGTCAAGTTATTTCTTGCTTCCTTTGACAGTAAACAGATGATTTTGGGCATGAACAGCAGTGTGTAAATAAGCAGCACCAGAACCAAAACTCCCACAATTCTTTGTTTGTCATCAGAGGGGACAGTGCTGGCAGACAGAGCTTTGAGGGTCCCACCCAGGAAGAATATGAACAGTGGGAAGGGAAGGAGGAGGAGGATGGCAAAGATGGTGGAAAAGACCTCCAATTTAACTAAGAAATATAAAGTGAGGAGACAGACAAGAGGAAGGACCCAGACAACGACACAGACCACCACAGGGATCTTGATGGTTCGTCTGAAGCGGTACCACAGTGGCCAGGCGACGACCAAATACCTGTAATACAAGATGGACACATAGTCTTTGAGGAGCTTCAGAATTATAAAGTAATATAATGATCAGACACAGAAGCTACACACATACTGGATAGACAGATAGTTACCTTTCCAGGGCGACACACACCATGAAGCAAACACTGGTCAGCAGACTATACTCGTGAATGTAAGATACAATATTTAAAAACATCTGTTGAGTTGATGGCTCCCGATCCTTAAGTCCTGCTTCCGAAGCGATCATGCAGCAGAGCTGGATGATGTCGGTGATGAGAAGGTTGATGACGTAGATCGGAGCAACTTGACCATTTCTCACCTGCAGGAAAACATTGGTAAAAGTGAACAAGCAGCTGTAAACATGTTCTGAACTCCACCTCCTCTGACAAGACTTTGGCCTAATCTGGACTCTGAACATCTCATCTCAGTGATATCCGAGCTGACCCGTTTTTTGGGCGAGAGGTGAGGTACATCCTGGCCCTGAAGTCCCCAGTTCATTACAGGGCAAACAGAGACAAACATCCACACCATGGGCAATTTAGAGTCACCAATTAACCTGTTAAGTGCATTGTGGGATGAAGCCGGGGTACCAGGAGAGAACAACATCAACAGTTCAAGAGAAGGCTGGAATACAGACATAAGCTGCATTTGTTTAGTGTCCAATTAATGTCAAAGAAATTGAAAGTACGAATGATTCCTGTGAATGTATAGGTCATGACACTTTGTTTAAGCCTCCAAGCCAGATCAAGACCTTTAGCAGACACATGACGCAGACAATAAAGTAAATGAATCAGTCTTAATGTACATACCAGAGAATAAAGGGCATATATGGCCACGAGGATCAACGGAAGTCCGATAGAAATGATTATGCACGTTGCCACATGCATGATGAGTTTAACTCTTTCCCAGTAGTTGCGTTCAGAGTCGATATTTCTGTGGAGCTTGTCTAAAAAATCGTTGAGGCCGCTGATGGTGATGTTGTTGAAATCCATTCTTCAGAGTCAAACCTGCTGTTTGAGAGATCAGCTGATAGGACTTACTTTGTTCTTTATGAATGTGCATGTTCTCTTCTGTCTACACTCAGTGTTTAGAATTTTATCGACCAGTAGAAAAAGGTTTCGTTACATGTACATAGAAAAACAGGTGGTGGGTTCATCAGACACTGACAATACACACACTTAAATCTTTTTTTTTTCAGTTTTATGAACTCTACTGTACTATATAGTAGTGTCCTCTACTATATACATATTCATACATATGTATTTTTTATAACTGTTTGCAGTTTTTATCTACATAGGAAGAGAGATAATACAAAAGTAAAGATATAAAATTTACCTTGGTGTGGTTTACGGCTGTCTAATGCGTCGTCCTCTGCATCAAGTAGTTACACTGACAACATGCTGTAGTTTCCTGCTTATATACACAACTGCTTCTGAGAAACAGGAAAAAAAAAAGATGTGATGAAGTTACACGTGGGCACAATCTTAATATACGTATGTCGCAATGGTGGCCAGGGCAACCGAATAAATAAATCAATCAGTGTGTGAGCCACTTTTGTCAAACTCAAATGTGTCATTTCAACACATGAACTAACTGAAAATTGCCACGCGTCAGATCCATTTTAATACTTGTTGTGGCTAACAGGTTTGTGCATCGCTCTAATATAAATAAATGAATAAATGAAAGCTGGGACCTTGTCTGTTCCACGTGAAGTTTCATGTGGTTGTCAGCATAAAGGGCTGACAGGTAAAGGTTAGTTAGTCTGGTGTCAAGTACAGAATGCATAAATTAGACAGATGCGTGTTGTTACATTAAAGAATTATCGGTTATTATTAGTTTTCTTGATGACAGGATATAGTGACACCGCTTCAGCACATTGAAAGAGGTAGTTCAGGTTACTTGACGTGGGACTGAATGAGGAACTTGTGCAGAGTCAGTGTTCTGCAGTAGAATGTGGTCAGTGAGTGCAATATCCGTTTAAGCGTACGCTGTATTAAGAATATCCTCACCGCTTTGCAGCCTTTTTCTTTGGCACAAACCTATAGCTCCACCTGCTCTGAGCTGCTGCTCTCTCACTATCACATCACTTCATCTCCTTTTTGTTTCCTGTAATATTTCAATTTTCATCACTGAGCTGCAACTACTGAGCTCTGCCTCTGGAGGGCGATATCTGCAAACTCAATGAACACAGAAGCACACGTTTGCATTCACCATGTCCTCATTCAGTCTGACACTAAGGGCGTGGACAAAGAGTCAAAACAGTTACCTTTCCTAAAGGACACAGGAGGAGTTATGCTGTGTGATATTCATGTGTTATATTCTTTTGAATAGACAGGATAACTTATAGCCTTTGTAGTTATTAACAACATTTTCCAGCATTTAGAGAAAGTGTGTCACTCCAGCAGACATCAAACACCTCTGTATGTCATAGCAGCTCCACTGTCAACAACAGAACTAATGCAGAGACGTGCAGGAGATGAAGAGGGAGAGACAGCGGCTGGACGAGCCACCAACACTTCATCAGTTCATCATTTGCCTGAAATATACAAACACCAGCTAATATTAGCACAAAGTATAATAACTAATAATTTACAGAAATACAAGTTCAAGTAATATAAAGAAAGAATTTTTTCACCACTTTTTAGATACATGAACTCCATTCATGAAATTTCTGAACAGTGCTACAACCTCTCTTTACATTAAATGTGCTGTGTCTGAGATTTGGCTCCATCTAGTGGTGATATTTACAATTGCATTGAACTCAACAGTCCCCCTCTCCACCCCCCTTTTCTAGGAGAAGCTATGGTGGTCATGGAGGGCTATGAAGAGGGAGATGGAGAAGTGGTGGAGCAGTCCATCCAGTCATGGATGGATGGATGGATGGATGGATGGATAGATGGGTGGATGGATGGATGGATGACTGGATGGATGATCGATGATGGCTGGATAGATGGATGGATGGATGGATGGATGGATGGATAATGGATGGATGATAGATTGATGGGTGGAGGGATGGATGATGGATGGACTGATGGATGGGTGGATGATGGATGGATGGCTGGATGGATGAATAATGGATGGATGATAGATTGATGGATGGCTGGATGGATGGATGGATGATAGATTGATGGATGGATGGATGGACAAATGGATTAATGGATGGATGGATGGATGGATGGATGGATGGATAGATGGGTGAATGGACGGATGGATGGATGGATGGAGGATGGATGGATAGATGGATGACTGGATGGATGATCGATGATGGCTGGATGGATGGATGGATGGATGGATGATAGATTGATGGGTGGAGGGATGGATGATGGATGGACTGATGGATGAGTGGATGATGGATGGATGGCTGGATGGATGGATAATGGATGGATGATAGATTGATGGATGGATGGATGGATGGATGGATGGATGGATGGACAAATGGATGGACAAATGGATGGACAAATGGATGGATGGATGACAGATTGATGGGTGGATGATTAATGGATGGATGAATGGATGGATGGATGGATGGATGGATGGACGAATGGATGGATGAATGGATGGATGGACGAATGGATGGATGGATGAATGGATGGATGGATGGATGGAGGGATGGACAAATGGATGGATGGATCAATGGATGGATGGACGAATGGATGGATGGATGGATGGATGGATGGATGGATGGATGAATGGATGGATGGATGGATGGAGGGATGGACAAATGGATGGATGGATCAATGGATGGATGGACGAATGGATGGATGGATGGATGGATGGACGAATGGATGGATGGACGGATGGATGGATGGATGGATGGATGATGGATGGATTTTCTGCAGCGAGCTTCATTTGTATTTCTAAGGTGTATCCGGATGTGTCATGAGTATAACTTCAGTATGAATAAACATATGTTGGAAACACATCGCCATAAATTATTTTTTATTATTTAATATTTTTTCGCCAAAAATAGGAAGGCCCCAAATAGCATCTTGCACATGCAGGGCCCCCAAACAGCTGGAAACGGCCCTGCCTGCAGCACACAGTAGGTTCCTGTTCATCTATGTCTGCTCTTGAGAAACAAGTAGGCAGACAGTTTCTGATCAAGTGTTTGCATTCATTATTCTGTTGTGGTAAAAATATGGTGAATTCGACTGCCTGCCTTCACCACAGCTAAAAGTGGAGAGGAGCTGCTCTACATATAGCAAAATAACAGCACAGAAATAAAGGTTAAAAAGAGGCTCTGTGTAAAAAGAATGAGGCTGCGTGTTCTTTGATTTGATTAGTGGTCTACAACAGGCCTATTGTATTACAAACTGGGTGTCGAAATTCCTGTAAAAAAAGGAACATTTTCATCTGCTGCAGGCGCACATGAAAACATCTCAATGAAACATAAATTGACTTTTCTTATGAAGCAGTAATCACAGGAAGTGCAATGTGTTTGCCAGTGAGCTTTACGCTGTCACTGGCCGTGATCGTTCATCAAAAATGAGTCTACAAACCAGGACAACAAGTGTTTCTGCGGCCTGAAATATTGTAGGTAGTAGAACAAGAAGGGGCAGCATCAGTGAGCTGAAGAGCTGCAGACCACAGGCTTCACTTTTCCTGTTCACACACTCATGTGTGCAGCATACAGTCAGATCACAGTCGCTCACAGAAAGATGGAAACATATTATTACTGCCTGACTTCTTCTTTAAACGACAAGTTTCTTTTGCTGCCCCCAGAATTTGATTAACCAGGTGTCACATGCAGAATGAACAATGAGTAATATTGTCAGTTGAATTGTGAAACTTTGAAAAGAAAGTTTCCAGAGTTATTAACTGCAGAAACCACAAGGTCGGATGTGTTGCACAGAAACAGTCTGCACTAAATGTGGTGAGTGATACAATGCAGCAGGTTCACATCTCTTTCTCTCAGGAAGTGGGCTTTGTGTGAAGGGATACAAAGAGCGAGGCTGCATGTTTCTGATTTTGTTCAAACAGAATCTCGAGGCTCCATTTTGTTTTCCTGTGGGGCAGGTCGACAGCTCGACGTGTTTATGTTGTTTCATATTTTGGTCACTTTATTTGTTGAAAACAACAAACCTCTGAAATCACACAAAACTCTTTATTGATGTTTGTCTTTCCACTCTTATTCAGTCAGCTGACACGTGATCACAAATGAAAAAGAGTCATCGTGGTAATGACTTATCTTCTGGAAATGAAACTTAAAAACAAAATGAAACAAAATATTTAAAGAAACACTCTGACATTTTATGAAAGATGGTTGTTATAGTAAGATCTCAGTTAATAAAGTTTAAAAGAAGAAACATCTCATCTGTTGTGCTTGTCTCTTCCCAGCAACCAGTTCTCCCACAGCAGAGTCAAAGCAATGCTTCCTTTTATCTACAGTTAGGTGTCTGATTGGAAATCGTATCAGTAGATGACAGTATCTGTCTTGTCTCTATTCTTTCTATTTGCCTACATTTCTCCTTCTGTTTTCTCTCCTTTCTCTCTCTCCCTCTTTCTCTGCCTACACAGAGCTGACTGTGTGAATGTTGTCATCATTTCCTGGTGATCTGCTGATATCATTGCTGTCCATTCTGCAACAACACACAGAGGCCAAAAGCTTGTCTATGATCCCTTTCCTCATGAACACGTACAGGAATAAGTCTGCAAGAGGACTCAACCTGAGAAAGATGTTAGACAGTAAAGAAAAGGTAAAGTTATTTCTTGCTTCCTCTGACAGTAACCCAATGACACAGGGCATGAACAGCAGTGTGTAAATAAGCAGCACCAGAACCAAAACTCCCACAATTCTTCGTTTTTCATCAGAGGGGACAGTGCTGGCAGACAGAGCTTTGAGGGTCCCACCCAGGAAGAATATGAACAGTGGGAAGGGAAGGAGGAGGAAGACAGCAAATACAATGATTAAGACTTCAAATTTAACCGAGAAAAAGAAAATGAGAACAAAGACAAGAGTAAAGACCCAGACCACGACACAGACCACCACAGAGGTCTTGATGGTTCGTCTGAAGCGGTACCACAGTGGCCAGGCGACGACCAAATACCTGTAATACAAGATGGACACATAGTCTTTGAGGAGCTTCAGAATTATAAAGTAATATAATGATCAGACACAGAAGCTACACACATACTGGATAGACAGATAGTTACCTTTCCAGGGCGACACACACCATGAAGCCGACACTGGCCATCAGACTGTAACTGTGAATTAAAAAAGCAATCATGCTATATATATTGAAACCCTCATGTATCACCATAACAATGAAGCAGCAGAGCTGAATGATGTCAGAGATGAGAAGGTTGATGACGTAGATCGGAGCAACTTGACCATTTCTCACCTGCAGGAAAACATTGGTAAAAGTGAACAAGCAGTTGTAAACATGTTCTGAACTCCACCTCCTCCCAAATATTTCTTCTTGCAGTCAGAGACATTTATGCATTTTTCATCAAACTCTCATTTGTGCTGTCAGAAATATCAGATATGACACACTGGCCAGTCACTGCAGTAACAAGACTAAGGAGCAGATTTACTGCAGCTTCTGCAGCTGTTTTTTCAGGCACAGATATGACGCATTCTGACACAAACACATGCGCTGTATTTATCAAACACACACACCAGACTGGAGTCGTGAATAATAAAAAGAGGAGACGTGTTAACAGGTTAATTATGTTTTCCACTGGATTTACGGAAGTCAAAATAATGTTTTACAAATTGCTCTGACAAACTCGACTGTTTTGTTTTGAGTCATTGACGTCAACAGTTGAAGTGAAGGCTGGAATGAAGCCACACATGTAAACTGCATGTGTTTAGACTCCAATTTGAAATATGAAATGATTCCTCTACATGTAAAGGTCATTACAACACTTCACCCCAGCACCTGACGACTAGACCACAACCCAGATCAAGATTCTTTACAGACAGACTGTACGACACAAAGAAATAAATAATAAGAAAATGAATAAAGACATTTCAGTTATAATGTACATACCTGAGAATAAAGAGCATAGATGGCCACGAGGGTCAAAGGAAGGCCGACACTGATGATTATGTAATCCACCACAGTGACGATGGAGACTGAATGTTCATAATCATCATAGTCGTAGGTGTTGTTGTAATCAAAGCTTTCCTCCTGTGAGGGGCTGTTCATGTGTAAATCTTCCATCCTTCACAGTGAAACCTGTTGTTTGAGAGATCAGGTTAAAGGTTTTTTAATATCTACAAACATTGTTTAAGTGATATCACGACAACTGCAGGTGGAAGTTTTTATCTTCTCTACATAGAAGAAAAAATAATGTCACAAACTTTACCTTTGAAAGCTGCAACACCTGAATGAGTTCACTACACCAGCGTCTGATGTGTCGTCCTCTGCATCCAAACAGTCTGCAGTAAATATGCTAAGTGATGACATGCAGGAAGTTTCTGATAATCTACAGCTCCTCTGATAAGAGGAAGTCAGAAACAAGAAGTCAGTCATGAATATGCATTAGTCTCTCCTGCTGTGGAAACATTTCAGAAATGATCTGTTTCTGGTTTAAGTGCTTGTTCATTCTATTGTGGTTCAGGTCCAGCATGAGAAATATGATCAGCTGGAATGGTTGACATACACAGTATGGTTATTGTACTTGAGTATCCTGTCATGACAGCCTAGGCGTAAGTATCACAAGAGCACAGAAGCTGTCGTCTGCATCAGGATCAACAACAGTTGGACTCTGCTTGTCTTGGTTTTGAATGTGACCTGGTTTCACTGCAAAACGTCCATTAACATTTCTTCAACCACTCAGCACTACAGCAGAATCCCCTCGCTGTTAGCGTGACTTCACACAGGATGAGGCGTTGCAGCAAGTCGTAGCAGGGTTGTCCGGTGGTCGTGTGGAGGTGAGGGGAGCTGAGGTGGGTTGCTGTGGGCGTGTCTAGAAGTTGCTGTGTGCATGTCTATAAGTTGCTGTGTGCATGTCTATAAGTTGCTGTGGGCGTGTCTAGAAGTTGCTGTGTGCGTGTCTATGTAACCGCTGTGAAACAATCAGGAAATAACTTGTTATTTTGCTGATTGTGAGAAAGTGACAGAAGCAAAACACATCCAGAAACTGCTCGGGGATCAAGGGGTAAAATCTGCATAAAAAAAAAAAGATCCAAAACCTTAAATTGCACATCAACTGCATGGGCAGAGCTGGTAGCAGAGCAGCAGTCTGATACCTCCATTAAGGGGCCGTGAGAAACTGCAACGACAATCAGCTGGTGAGGAAGTAGAAGTCTTGTGGTGAGAGACGTATGAGAAGAAAAAAAAATTCTGTGCTACCAGCCACTTTGTGTGTTCTGTCTTGGTTTATTTCATCTACTCAGCTTCTCTGTCTGTGTCTGGCTTGAAGTTTATGCTGCAAAGTAGTGACATGAAGAAGTTTCAGCCACAGCTGCCCCCCTGAACCCCACACACTGATGGACAGCCCTGTGGTAATTCGGCACAATGCCTGACTTGGTCTGAATACAGCCTACTTTTACTCCCTCTTCATTTTTAGGTGCAATGAAGCTCAACCAGGACCAATATAGACTTTATATATAGAATGCCACAGCTAAAGAAGACGCAGCACAAGATTCCTGAACAGTTTGTATCCAAAAAGCACATCACCACAATCAACTTATATAGACCCTTATACAGGCCTGGAATCATTCTAGAACCAGTTCTAGGCTTGTCGCAACACTTCTATGAAACATGAACTCGTCTCAGTTCCATCTTTTACCTTTACATTAACATATAGCCGCATCTGCAGATATTGATAGAAGTCCTGTTTCTCTAATAGATATTTCTCTGTCTCTTTTCTTTCTATTTGCCGACATTTCTCCTTCTGTTTTCTCTCCTTTCTCTCTCTTCCTCTTTCTCTGCCTACACTGGAATTCAGCTTTTAGTTTTGTTTCTTCAATGACTGCCATGTTACAGCTCCTCTGATAAGAGGAAGTGAGAAACAAGTAGTCATTCATGAATATGCATTAGTCCCTCCTGCTGTCCAGAGTAAAACACAGTGCAAATATTTCACTTTTTGAAATAATCTCTGATAAAAAACAGTTTCTGTTCAAGTGCTCGTGGATGCATCATTCTGTTGTGGCTCAATGAAAAATATGGTCAGTTTGAAGGATGAACAGAAATCTGTTTTTCTGCTTTAGTATCCTGACATGACTACATATATCCAGCTCCACCTGCTCTGAGCTGCTGCTCTCTCACTATCACATCACTTCATCTCCTTTTTGTTTCCTGTAATATTTCAATTTTCATCACTGAGCTGCAACTACTGAGCTCTGCCTCTGGAGGGCGATATCTGCAAACTGAATGAACACAGCAGCACACGTTTGCATTCATCATGTCCTCATTCAGTCTGACACTAAGGGCGTGGACAAAGAGTCAAAACAGTTACCTTTCCTAAAGGACACAGGAGGAGTTATGCTGTGTGATATTCATGTGTTATATTCATTTGAATAGACAGGATAACTTATAGCCTTTGTAGTTATTAACAACATTTTCCAGCATTTAGAGAAAGTGTGTCACTCCAGCAGACATCAAACACCTCTGTATGTCATAGCAGCTCCACTGTCAACAACAGAACTAATGCAGAGACGAGCAGGAGATGAAGAGGGAGAGACAGCGGCTGGACGAGCCACCAACACTTCATCAGAGTTCATAAGAAAGCAGCACAGTGAGGACACAGAGCAGCTTTCATAGAGGACACGAGTGTGTGTCTGTTACACAACTGTAGATTAACATGAGACTTCAGGATCAAAGTTTCTATGTCATGTCAACACGTCTGTTCATATTCACACGCTCTCTCTCTGCTGCAGCACAATTATTTCACTTGCTATTTTTCATTGATGGTCTGATGATGGTCTGCTGTATCCGATGTTAAAGGAGAGGAGAAAGGAAGCACTGTGGTCTGGTTAGCTCAGTAGGTGGAGCACTCCATGTACAGAGACTCAGTCCCAGCTGCAGTGACCCAGAGCTCGAGTCCATTTGCTGCATGTCATTCTGTCTGTCTGTCTCTCTCTCTCTCTTCATCTCCACCTGTTACTCTTCAGCTGCTACTTTCCAATAAAGATTCAAAAAGCCCCAAAAATATCTTTAAACTACCACGGGAAACAGGTCCGACTTACTGTGGGCAATGCGGACCAAGGCACCAAGAGTAGAGGGACCGGATAGCCCGTAATAATGGGTCTGGAACCCCATACTCTCGGAGCACCCCCTACAGGGTTCCCAGAGGGACACCTTCTCCAGGTCCACAAAGCACATGTAGACTGGTTGGGCGAACTCCCATCCACCCTTCAGGACCGCACTAAGGGTATAGAGCTGGTCCACAGTTCCACGACCAGGACGAAAACCACACTGCTCCTCCTGGATCCGAGGTTCGACAATCTTGCGGACCCTCCTCTCCAGGACCCCAGAAAAGGGGAGGCTGAGCAGTGTGATCCCCCTATAGTTGGAACACACCCTCCGGTCCCCCTTTTTGAAGAGGGGAACCACCACCCCGGTCTGCAAGTCCAGAGACACTGCCCCCGATGTCCACACGATGTTGCAGAGACGTGTCAAGACAAGCCCCACAACATCCAGAGCCTTGAGGAACTCTGGGCGGACCTCATCCACCCCCGGCGCCCTGCCAACGAGGAGCTTTTTGACTACCTCAGCTACCTCAGCCCCAGAGATGGGCGAGACCACCACGGGGTCCCCCGACTCTGCCTCCTCAAAGGAAGACGTGCTGATGGGATTGAGGAGGTAGAAGGAGGAGAAGTATTCCCTCCACCGACCCAAGACGTCCCGAGTCGAGGTCAGCAGCACCCCGTCCCCACTGAACATAGTGTTTACAGTGCACTGGTCACCCACGTCCCTCTCCCGGGACGTGGGTGACCTCCAAAGACTCCAAAAAGGGTGGGTACTCTGAACTGCCATCCGGTGCATAGACACAGATGACAGTCAGGACCCGTCCCCCCACCTGAAGGTGAAGGGAGGCTACCCTCTCGTCCATCGGGTGAACCACAACGTACAGGCGCCGAGCCGGGGGAAACAAGCATTCCCACCCCTGCTCTGCGCCTCTCGCCGGGGGCAACTCCAGAGTGGTAGAGAGTCCAACCCCTCTGAAGAAAACTGGTTCCAGAGCCCACGCTGTGCGTCAAAGCGAGCCCGACTATATCTAGCCGGTACCTCTCAACCTCGTGCACCAGCTCAGGCTCCTTCCACGCCAGAGAGGTGACGTAACACGTCCCCAGAGCCAGCTTCTGCAACTGGGGGTCGGACCGCCAGGGTCCCCGCCTCCGACTGCTGCCCATCTCTCTTTGCACCTGTCCCCCCCTGAGACCCCTCCCATGGGTGGTGGGTCCATGGGAAGGGGGGCCCATGTCACCTTTTCGGGCTGTGCCCAGCCGGGCCCCATGGGTAAGGACCCAACCACCAGGCGCTCGCCAACGAGCCCCACCCCCAGGCCTGGCTCCAGGGGGGGGCCCAGTGGCCACCGTCCGGGCAAGGGAAACTTGGCTCCTTATGTTGTCATTTCATCAGGGGTTACTGAATTAGCTTCTTTATATTGTATTTAATGTTTGATTCAGTCATTTTATACACTGTAACTTCCGAAGTTTTCTAGTTTACAAAGTCTGACTTTTAGTTTCATGTTCATGTGGTTAGGTTGAACGTTTTAGAGGACCCAAAGTGCAAACAACAGCTAAAGACCAAGATCAGTAAAAAGTAAAAAACACACAAGAACTGTTCAAATACATGCTCTGAGTCACATCCTAAAAACTAACATGCCAACCACTGAAACAGCAAAAATATGAAATAAAGATGAACAAATAATATGCAGCAAAAACAAAAGCAGCTTTGGATAGATGTACGTTAGATATAACTGAGAAAAACTGAACAAGAAATGAAATTTAAAGAGAGACCAAAGAAGAAAAAAGTCCTGAAGACTTGTTAAGATGCTCTCCCTGTTAAAGAAACAGACAACAGTCAGAATAAAGATTTTGGTGGCTATAATGAGCTCAGTTCATCAAAACATAAAGATAATAATGATAGACATCAACTTACAGCTGACACAATAATAAGAAACATATTTTATTTACATGTGTTGAAGCCTTCACAGTGAACCAGAACAAGTTGACCAAAACATTTCCCAGCAACCAGTTCTCCCACAGCAGAGTCAAAGCAATGCTTCCTTTTATCTACAGTTAGGTGACTGATTGGAAATCGTATCAGTAGATGACAGTATCTGTCTTGTCTCTATTCTTTCTATTTGCCTACATTTCTCTTTCTGTTTTCTCTCCTTTCTCTCTCTCCCTCTTTTTCTGCCTACACAGAGCTGACTGTGTGAATGTTGTCATCATTTCCTGGTGATCTGCTGATATCATTGCTGTCCATTCTGCAACAACACACAGAGGCCAAAAGCTTGTCTATGATCCCTTTCCTCATGAACACATACAGGAATAAGTCTGCAAGAGGACTCAACCTAAGTAACATTAAAGACAGGTCGTTGATGTAATGGTTGTCACTGATTGCCAGGAAAGAGATGATTCTGGGCATGAACAGCAGTGTGTAAATAAGCAGCACCAGAACCAAAACTCCCACAATTCTTCGTTTTTCATCAGAGGGGACAGTGCTGGCAGACAGAGCTTTGAGGGTCCCACCCAGGAAGAATATGAGCAGTGGAAATGGAAGTAGCAGGTAGATGGCGCAGATGCTTAACAGGACCTTAAAATCAACTGAGAAATATAAAGTGAGGAGACAAACAGGAGGAATGACCCAGACCAGGACACAGACCACCACAGAGGTCTTGATGGTTCGTCTGAAGCGGTACCACAGTGGCCAGGCGACGAGCAAATACCTGTAATACAAGATGGACACATAGTCTTTGAGGAGCTTCAGAATTATAAAGTAATATAATGATCAGACACAGAAGCTACACACATACTGGATAGACAGATAGTTACCTTTCCAGGGCGACACACACCATGAAGCTAACACTGGCTGACACAGCAAAATCCAAAATAAAATATGCAATCTGCATCTTCCAACCCTCAGGTGATGTCAACTCAATGATGAAGCAGCAGAGCTGAATGAGGTCGGTGATGAGAAGGTTGATGACGTAGATCGGAGCAACTTGACCATTTCTCACCTGCAGGAAAACATTGGTAAAAGTGAACAAGCAGTTGTAAACATGTTCTGAACTCCACCTCATTTGTGCTGTCAGAAATATCAGATATGACACACTGGCCAGTCACTGCAGTAACAAGACTAAGGTTTAGCAGGGCGTTTCATCTCCTCCCAGAACTACATCATGTGCAAAAAGCAGAGACGCAATCCTAAAGTTCCCAGAAAAGACAATCTCCTCACGCCGGCTGCATTTTGAAAACACAAACAGCTACAAGTTGCAACCTTGATATAGTACAACACCCACTGAGGGTGAAGAGCTGGTCCACTCCTTCCACAGCCAGGATAGAGTCTGAGCCTTCTGTCTAGCACCGTACTGAGCAGTGTGATACCTCAAGACTCTGTCTCCTCCCCAGAGGATGCACTGGAAGGGATACAATCAGGGTCAGCAGTTCTCTTTCCTGACTGAACATGGCTTGAACAGTTTGCCATAACTTCCCTGAGGCTGATTGAATGTCTGTCTCCATGGCCTCCCCATTCTCCACACCCTGCTCTGAGCTGCTGTATTGACTAGAAAAATTCTAAAGAAATTTTGAGAGTGCCTGACTCTGGCCCTGTCGCCCCTATGCATTATTACTGACACTGCTCAGCAAATTCAGTACTAGAAAATAAATTTTGAGAGTGACGAGTGGGCTGTTGCTGGGGTTCTGTTAGCATTAGCATGTTAGCATGCGCATGTTAACACTAATGCACTAGCAGTTAGCATGTTAGCATTAGCATGTTAGCATTAACATGTTAGCATTAGCATGTTAACACTGATGCGCTAGCAGTTAACATTAGCATGTTAGCATTACCATGTTAGTAATCAACATGTATATAATTCCTAGTGGCTATGTTAATTAGCACTAATTTTAGCATTGGTCGTTAATGTTTGCAAATAGCATAGTCTTTACAGCCTAAAAGTGTGTCTGTGTGCCTGTGTGTCTGTGTTACTGTGTGTGTGTCTGTGTGTGTGTGTTGCTCTGTGTGTGTGTGTGTGTGTGTGTTGCTGTCTGTGTTACTGTGTGTGTGTGTGTGTGTGTGTGTGTGTGTGTGTGTGTATGTGTGTGTGTGTGTGTGTGTGTGTGTGTGTGTGTGTGTGTGTGTGTGTGTGTGCGCGCACATTTTACACAGACGAGTTCAAATGAAGTGCCAAGAACTACAAAAATGGCTGCCGCTCGGCTTCTGTCTGCTGGCCCCTCCCCCCTCTCCTCCTCAGGCAGGCTGAGGTTGCCAAGCAACCTGGGTGAGCTGCCGGTCAGATTAATTAGACACAGGTGCTCCATGCAGCCTGTCTGTCTCACTGAAATGCACAGTATATGTCTGAATGATCCCCCTCGAAGAGGGCCAAAAAAAACCTATAAGGTATGCCTCAAACCAAAATCTGAAATGACCAGAAGAATGCTCGTCTTGTGTATAATGTCTGTGCCAAGTTTCAGGCGAAAATTGTATAAACTTTTGCCGTAGGAGTCAGAGCAAGCACAGGTGCGCCCTGCTCCTTCCGGTAAATTCTCTGCTCCAAAAACCATGGGAGTGAATGAGGCTGTGGATGGGAGTAGTCGATCAATTAGCCTGTACCAAGCCAAAACTATAAAAGAGACAGCTTCAACAGTGTTATCACTGCGACTGCTCGAATTTTCCTACGTTTCTATGTATACATCGTGTCTGTAGTGGGGCATTTGAGGCCACGGTAGTGAAATACGTTTTATTTTTTCAGTGATTTTTCTCCCTGCTCCTCACTCTAGCTGATGATGTCATCACTCTAGGAAACCACATACACACCCATTATAAACCCAGAAATTTGACTAAAAACCTGCTGAACTTTGAGCCTTGATAGTTTAAAAACGGTAAAAGCTGTCGATGAGTGTAGTGAATCCCTGAAGAGAAGGCAAGCATACCTCCGTTTTAAAGTTTAAATTAAGTCTCTTGGTGAAAATATGCCAGAGCAGTTCATTGTTTAAAATGTCTGTTGAAATTTTTTTTTTTTTCGGGCCTCCCCATTCATTCTTTATGGGAAATTTTTCTCAGTTATTCTCAAATAAATTCGCGAAAAACACGCAAATCTCTTAGAAAAGACATAGCACACATGTCCCGGCCGAGCCGGTCGTTTCGATACCCGTTTTGTGTGTGTGTGACAAAAACACTGGGAGGAGTAGCGAGCCAAAAAAAGGGCGTAAGCGGAATAATAATAAGCGCGGTGGATAACGTAGTGTGCGCCTTGCACGCACACTCAATAACTACAGTTGAAACCAGAAGTTTACATACACTATAAAAAAAGAGACGTGTTTTTTTTCCCTGTCTGACATGAAATCACTTTTACTTTTTTAAGACCATTAGGATTACCAAAATGATTTCTATTCCAGAATCATGAGAGAAGGTTTTTTTAGACCATTTTTATTACTTTCTCTAAGGTCAGAAGTTTACATACATTTCATTAGTATTTGGTACCATTGCCTTTAAACTGTATGACCTGGGTCAAATGTTTTGGATATCCTTCCACAAGCTTCTCACAATAGTTGGCAGGAATTTTATCCCATTCCTCCTGACAGAACTGGTGCAACTGAGCCAAGTTTGTAGGCCGCCTTGCTCTCACATGCCTGTTCAGCTCTGCCCATACATTTTCAATAGGATTGAGATCAGGGCTCTGTGATGGCCACTGCAAAACATTGACTTTGTTATCCTTAAGCCACTTTGTAACCAGTTTGGCAGTATGCTTCGGGTCATGGAAGACCCATTTGCACCCAAGCTTTAACTTCCTGGCTGATGTCTTGAGATGTTGCTTCAGTATTTCCACATACTGTTCCTTCCTCATGATGCCATTTATTTTGTGAAGTGCACCAGTCCCTTCTGCAGCAAAACAACCCCACAACACGATGCTCCCACCCACGTATGTCACAGTTGGCATGGTGTTCTCAGGCTTGCAAGCTTCCCCCTTTTCCCTCCAAACGTAACGGTGGTAATTATGGCCAAACAGTTTGATTTTTAGTTTCGTCAGACCACAGGACATGTCTCCAGAAATTAAGGTCTTTGTCCCTATGTGCATTTGCAAACTGTTTCTTTTGGAGTAATCGCTTCTTCCTGGACTTGTAGTGGCCTTTCAGCCCATGTCGGTACAGTACTTGTCGTTTCACTGTAGATAATGACAGTCTCTTACCAGCTTGAGCCAGAATCTTCACAAGGTCTTTTGCTTTTGTTCTTGGGTTGATATGCACATTTCAGACCAAAGCACCATTCACCTCCGGGACACAGAACCCATCTCCTTCCTGAGCGGTATGATGGCTGGACATTCCCATGGTGTTTATACTTCCGTATAATTGTTTGAACAGATGAACGTGGAACCTTTAGGCATCTGGAAATTGCACCCAAGGATGAACCAGACTTGTGCAAGTCCACAGATCTTTTCCTGATATCTTGGCTGATTTCTTTTGACTTTCCCATGATGTTACACAAAGAAGCATGTGTTTCAGGTGTGCCTCAAAATACATCCACAGGTGTGTCTCTAATAACCTCAAATTGTCAAAAATTGTCTAAAAAACTACTTCTACTCATTATTCTGGCATTTATCAATGATGTTTGATATTTAGCGTGTTTGCACTGTAAAATTATCTTGACGTCCTTCACACAGACAGACAGACTAAATGAGAGACACGTGACACAGACAGTAAAACACTCATTTTCAGTCATGACTTACCTGAGAATAAAGAGCATAGATGGCCACGAGGGTCAGAGGAAGGCCCACACTGATGATTATGCATGTCACCACATACATGATGAATCTAGCATTTCCAAAATGGTCACTGTTGGAGGTGTTGTTGTTGTAATTAAAGCTGATGTTCTGTGAGGTGTTGTTCATGTAGAAATCTTCCATCCTTCACAGTGAAACCTGTTGTCTGAGAGATCAGGTTAAAGGTTTTTTTTTAATAAGTAATATGCAAAGCAAAGTGTCTTTTCAGATTTAGATATTTACATAAATATAGAGGTCAGTTTTCATCAGTGTTCATATTACTTATCTTCTCTATATATAAGAAAGTAGTCAAATCACAGAACGTACCTTTGAGAGCTGCAAGACTGCCTGAATGAGTTCTCCACACCAGTGTCTGCAACAGTCTGCAGTAAATACGCAGTATACGTGATGAAATCCAGTAAGTTCCTGTAAATATTCCTGTTATAACACTTCCTCTTTTTCAGCTTTGTTGACCAACTCGCTCATACCCGTTACTCTCGCAACAGTTTTTGGTGACACATCAGGAAATTTTGTGAGAAATTCTTCACGTACGTTTGAGGAAATTATTCTTTATTGCTACTCTCTATTCTGCTATTCTATTCTCTATTCTCTATTCTGCTATTCTATTCTCTATTGCTTTTAGTTTTGTTTCTTCAATGACTGTCATGTTTCTGTTCAAGTGCTCGTGGATGCATCATTCTGTTGTGGCTCAATGAAAAATATGGTCAGTTTGAAAGATGAACAGAAATCTGTTTTTCTGCTTTACTATCCTGACATGACTACATATATCCAGCACCACCATCACTTCATCTCCTTTTTGTTTCCTGTAATATTTCAATTTTCATCACTGAGCTGCAACTACTGAGCTCTGCCTCTGGAGGGCGATATCTGCAAACTGAATGAACACACCAGCACACGTTTGCATTCACCATGTCCTCATTCAGTCTGACACTAAGGGCGTGGACAAATAGTCAAAACAGTTACCTTTCCTAAAGGACACAGGAGGAGTTATGCTGTGTGATATTCATGTGTTGTATTCATTTGAATAGACAGGATAACCTAATCACAGTATTCTGTACAGTCCAAACTGTCTGTTTGTTATAGTTTGCATATTCTTTTTACGTCCGTCTGTCTGTCTGTCTGTCTGTCTGTCTGTCTGTCTGTCTGTCTGTCTGTCTGTCTGTCTCTCTCTCTCTCTCTCTCTCTCTCTCTCTCTCTCTCTCTCTCTCCCTCCACCTGTTACTCTTCAGCTGCTACTTTACAATAAAGTTTCAAAAAGCCCCAAAAATATCTTTGAAAAAAAAGAAAGGAAGCACTGAAGCACATTTCTTTAACATTTAAAACGTTTGACCAGCTCTCATCACAGTAATGAAAAAACACCAAATAAAATAAAACATAATGGGATTAATCTCAGTATTCTGTACAGCCCAAACTGTCTGCTTGTTATAGTTTGCATATTCATTTCATGCATGAATGTTTGCAGTTATTCTTTAACTTTTTAAAATAATTTCAGCACATAAGAAAGAAGTGATTTCACAAAATGTACCTCTTGCAGGAGTCCACACCTGAATGAAGTCCCTGAAGGTCCGATGTGTCGTCCTCTGCATCCAAACAGTCTGCAGCAAATAAGTGATGACAGGCAGGAGGTTCCTGTTTATCTACACCTGCTCTTCTAAACATGAGAGAGAAAAAACAGAGTCAATGCCACACTGTGTGCCAAACAGAGATAATGATCAGAAAGAGGATAGGCAACCTACATAGTTTTTAACACAGAGAGCTTTGCTGTCATATGCAAAAAACTCTTTTGCATGTCAGCTCTCATCATTTCTTGGAAAAATAAAAACACCAACTGATTCTACCATTAACATTGGGTCAGCACAAGTTATGATAATAAATAATTGACATAAATACAAGATGAAATAATAAAAAGGGTGGGAAATAAGAATCTGATAAGCATTTTTTAGATTTCTATAAACTCTATTCCTGAAATGTCTAAACAGTACTACCACCTTCTTCTTCTTTTCTTTCTATACCTCGTTCTATATTCCAAACACTGCATGTCTTTGATAAGGTTTTTAGGTCTCTGCTGTCCTGATATAAATATTTATATTTCTTACATGGAGAAATTATAATGAAGGAAAGGGAAGAGAGGGAGAGTGAACATGTATCTGGTTTTGAGTTTGTTCTGTTTCCTGTTTTATTTTGTAGTTCTACTCTGTCTACTTCTACTTCCTGCCTTGTTTTCCCGCCTGTGTTGGCTCATGCACCTGTCCCTGGTTAGTTTCACCTGGTGTCCTGCATCTGACTGCAGTCCTGAGGCTGCGGTCAGATGTCTCTAACTGGAGTTATTGTTGTGCACCATTAATCCAGAATTACACACTGCAGATCCGCTTGTTGTATTTCATGCGACCAGTGCCAGACTGGTGCTTTGTTTTTTTTCTCCACTAATTAATCTCTCCAGATTGTAAGTCCTTGCCGGTCTTCACCTGGTGTCTCAATGCTTACATGCTCAACTTATAAATGAGCTTCTACAGCCAGCATGTTTCTTCTTTTGAAATTTGCCTCACGGACCTGGAGCTGCCACCTTACCGCGGTGGAGGGGTTTGCGTGTTCCAATGATCCTAGGAGCTATGTTGTCAGGGGCTTTATGCTCCTGGTAGGGTCACCCAAGGCAAACAGGTCCTAGGTGAGGGTCCAGACAAAGTGCAGCTCAATATCCCCTGATGAAATGACAACTGACGGAACAAAGTTTCCCTTGCCCGGACGCGGGCCACCGGGGCCCCCCCCTGAAGCCAGGCCTGGGGGTGGGGCTCATTGGTGAGCGCCTGGTGGTCGGGTCCTTACCCATGGGGCCCGGCCGGGCACAGCCGACATGGGCCCACCACCCATGGGAGGGGTCTCAGGGGGGGACAGGTGCGGTCGGAGGTCGGAGGCGGGGACCCTGGCGGTCCGACCCCCGGTTGCAGAAGCTGGCTCTGGGGACGTGGAACGTCACCTCTCTGGCGGGGAAGGAGCTGGTGCACGAGGTTGAGAGGTACCGGCTAGATATAGTCGGGCTCGCCTCGACGCACAGCGTGGGTTCCGGAACCAGTTTCCTTGAGAGGGGCTGGACGCTCTACCACTCTGGAGTTGCCCCCGGCGAGAGGCGCAGAGCGGGGGTGGGACTGCTTGTTTCCCCCCGGCTCGGTGCCTGTACGTTGGGGTTCACCCCGGTGGACGAGAGGGTAGCCTCCCTTCGCCTTCGGGTGGGGGGACGGGTCCTGACTGTCGCCTGTGCTTATGCACCGAATGGCAGTTCAGAGTACCCACCCTTTTTGGAGTCCCCAGAGGGGGTGCTGGAGAGCGCCCCCTCTGGGGACTCTGACAGTGAGACCTGGAGGGGCGTGATTGGGAGGATCGGCCCCCCTGATCTGAACCCAAGCGGTGTTCTGTTATTGGACTTCTGTGTTCGTCATGGACTGTCCATAACGAACACCATGTTCAAGCATAAGGGTGTCCATATGTGCACCTGGCACCAGGACACCCTCGGTCGCAGTTCGATGATCGACTTTGTGGTCGTGTCGTCGGACTTGCGGCCACATGTTTGAAGAGAGGGGCGGAGCTGTCAACTGATCACCACCTGGTGGTGAGTTGGCTCCGATGGTGGGGGAGGATGGCGGGGGACATTGAGTCTGAGTGATTTCTGTCTGCTTACTTCTCTGATGCAAAAGGTAGTGTGACTAAAATCAGTTTTCCTGCTGTCCCTGTCCACAGCACCGCATCACTCTCCTTCTTCTCTGAGCTCCATCTACAGTTGGTAACACTCTGACTATGGATACCTCGTACAACCCGACTAAACTTTCCCTTTATTTCAGTGAATCAGTCAAAGCATTCACATTTTTGATTTTTTTATTGAAAGCCTTGAAAAAAACCAGAAATACAATTTCATATAAAATTACACACACTGACAATACTGATAAAATCTTACATCACAAACACACAACTGTTGCGAAACGCCTGAAGCGTGCAACAACTAAAAGACCAAGAAAGCAAACAGACAACAGTCAGAATAAAGATTTTGGTGGCTATAATGAGCTCAGTTCATCAAAACATAAAGATAATAATGATAGACATCAACTTACAGCTGACACAATAATAAGAAACATATTTTATTTACATGTGTTGAAGCCTTCACAGTGAACCAGAACAAGTTGACCAAAACATTTCCCAGCAACCAGTTCTCCCACAGCAGAGTCAAAGCAATGCTTCCTTTTATCTACAGTTAGGTGTCTGATTGGAAATCGTATCAGTAGATGACAGTATCTGTCTTGTCTCTATTCTTTCTATTTGCCTACATTTCTCCTTCTGTTTTCTCTCCTTTCTCTCTCTCCCTCTTTCTCTGCCTACACAGAGCTGACTGTGTGAATGTTGTCATCATTTCCTGATGATCTGCTGATATCATTGCTGTCCATTCTGCAACAACACACAGAGGCCAAAAGCTTGTCTATGATCCCTTTCCTCATGAACACGTACAGGAATAAGTCTGCAAGAGGACTCAACCTGATAAAGATGAGAGCCAGGATTTTAAAGAGAACATTCTTTCTTGCTTCCTCTGACAGGAACAAGATGATTCTGGGCATGAACAGCAGTGTGTAAATAAGCAGCACCAGAACCAAAACTCCCACAATTCTTCGTTTTTCATCAAAGGGGACAGTGCAGGCCGACAGAGCTTTGAGGGTCCCACCCAGGAAGAATATGAGCAGTGGGAAGGGGAGGAGGTAGACAGCAACAATGATGTCTGAGACCCTATCATTAACAAGGAAATAGAAAGTGAGGAAATAGACAAGAGCAAAGACCCAGACCACGACACAGACCACCACAGAGGTCTTGATGGTTCGTCTGAAGCGGTACCACAGTGGCCGGGCGACGACCAAATACCTGTAATACAAGATGGACACATAGTCTTTGAGGAGCTTCAGAATTATAAAGTAATATAATGATCAGACACAGAAGCTACACACATACTGGATAGACAGATAGTTACCTTTCCAGGGCGACACACACCATGAAGCCGACACTGGCCAGCAGACTGAAACTGTGAATTGAAGAAGCAATCATGCTCTCTGTATTCAAACCCCCATGTATCACCATAACAATCAAGCAGCAGAACTGAATGATGTCAGAGATGAGAAGGTTGATGACGTAGATCGGAGCAACTTGACCATTTCTCACCTGCAGGAAAACATTGGTAAAAGTGAACAAGCAGTTGTCAACATGTTCTGAATCCACCTCCTCCCAAATATTTCTTCTTGCAGTCAGAGACATTTATGCATTTTTCATCAAACTCTCATTTGTGCTGTCAGAAATATCAGATATGACACACTGGCCAGTCACTGCAGTAACAAGACTAAGGAGCAGATTTACTGCAGCTTCTGCAGCTGTTTTTTCAGGCACAGATATGACGCATTCTGACACAAACACATGCGCTGTATTTATCAAACACACACACCAGACTGGAGTCGTGAATAATAAAAAGAGGAGACGTGTTAACAGGTTAATTATGTTTTCCACTGGATTTACTGAAGTCAAAATAATGTTTTACAACTTGCTCTGACAAACTCGAGTCTTTTGTGTTTTTATAACTAAATGGAGTCATTGACGTCAACAGTTGAAGAGAAGGCTGGAATGAAATGATTCCTCTAAATGTAAAGGTCATTACAACACTTCACCCCAGCACCACGAACGCTGGAAGTTAGCGAGAGGCGAAAGGCTGAATGGACATGCAAAAGAAAATTGGAATAAATAAATAAATAAATAAATAAATAAATAAATAAATATCACACTATTATTATACTATTGTCATCTTATTTAAACAACTCAAACAACATATTTGACTATAAATGTCACAAGCATGATTTAATTCACAAACTTTGGTACCGCAAACACGTAACGACCATTTAAAGCGTCTACTCTAGGGTGACCAGACGTCCTCTTTTCCCCGGACATGTCCTACTTTTGGGACCTAAAAAAATGTCCGGAGGGATTTTCAAAATCGTCCGGGATTTCGTGCGAATGTCTCAAAACACAATGTATTGTCAATAGAATTCCACTCCGTTCCGTTTTACTCCATTCCAGGTTTCTCTGTGTCGCTCTCAAATTAGTCACGCCCTTCTCAACTTCAGTCACTGCTTTTTAGTCTTGAGTTGCTAGTGTGTTCACAAGCGAAACGGAAGCAGAGCAGAGTAGCACATGTGCGTCCGCAGCTACAATGCCTAAACGCAAGCTAAGATTTCAGACCGCAACGGCAATTTCCCCCGTTACGTTTTTTTTAATATAGCGTAAGGGCTGTTTTCAGTTTTAGTCACCATCGTCAAAAGTTTTTTTTTTCCTGTTAGCGGAGCCGGCGCCCCCGGGAGCGGGGGGTTGACGAGGTAGAGGGGGCGCCGGACAGACTGATCGGGGCGCACGGCGCATCCAGGTGCGCACGAGAAAATCTCGGGGGGGGGGGGGGGGGGTCCTTACCAGAGCGATGGTACAAAAAAGGTGTCCTCTTTTTCAACTACCCAAATATGGTCACCCTAGTCTACTCTGGACGTCAACAACTAGGCTAGCACTAGCATTTTGGAGTCGGAAAAACAAATCTGATTTTTTCAAAGATCCTGTGGGTCATGGTTCCACCAAACAGCGAAAGACTACGAATGTGGAATGTGTCAGTATTCAAGGGTCTTAACCAGCACGACCATCACCCTCCAATCAGCCCGGAGGAGGACAGCTTGGATGAGCTGGAAGCTAGGACTAGCTACTGTCCGAGTACTGAGGTACGACGGAGAATTAGGGCCACGTTTAAATAAAATTTAAAAATGTAATTAATTACGAGATTAAAGTCGCCATATTTAATAATGACTTTAATCTCGTAATTTCCCCCCCAAAAAAAATTCCGCCAAAAGATTTTTCTTTCCCAGACAGGCATTTGCTAATGAAAACTTCTCCAGGTCTTTCAAGGCAGTTTGAAAAAAGAGAGATGGACTTTAAATAAGGCTTTGGAGTTTGGAGGAAGGACTTTTTGTTTCTTATTAACGTTTGTAAAAACTATAAAAGTTAGCCTCATCTAGGCTATTGTTACCGGCCCTGTCTCTTTAAGACGATGGCCCGGCACGTGTGTGTGACGTACAGGTGCAAACAGGTAAACACAGGAGCAGGTGTACACATCCAGTGTGTTACACAGCAGAGTTAGCTAATGTGAACGCTCAAGTGTTCTAGCCCACAGCAGTGTCAGGTTTTGAATAAAAAGAGGAATTAAATGTGTGGTTTTGCACTTCGTCCTACGACGCCACTTACCAGCAACGAGCCAAACCGTCGAACCAGTTCCCGACTACGGTTCGGAGCGAGAGAAGGTTTAAAAAGGTAACACTATGTTATTTGTTTATAACGCTGTCTCGTGCCTGAAATTAAATATATGAGGTTTTAATTAAAGACATATTCTGAGAAGTACCTGCATTTCATGTGTGTATGAAGCACATTCACATTCCTGAGTTGAGCATTACGTTGCCATAAGTTGACCTTATGATGTATTTCTAAAACCTCCGTAGGTCTAATGCAGGTTGGTTGTGATGACATCTCATTGTAAATTATAGCCTCTAGCACATGATGACTAGGCATATAAATAACCAAGTGTAACACCCTATCAAGAACGTTATTTATTTATTTATTTATTTATTTATTTATTTATTTATTTATTTATTTATGTTGCCCTTTCGTTTCTCAGCCTCCCCAACTGTGAATTATGTCCAGCGTCCCTGCCCAGCACCCGATGACTAGACCACAACCCAGATCAAGATTCTTTACAGACAGACTGTACGACACAAAGAAATAAATAATAAGAAAATGAATAAAGACATTTCAGTCATAATGTACATACCTGAGAATAAAGAGCATAGATGGCCACGAGGGTCAAAGGAAGGCCGACACCAACGATGATGTATGTCACCACACATAGGACGAACAAAGCATCATTTTCTTTATGATCGTACTCGTAGTCGTCGGTGATGTTGCTGTAATAATTGTAGTCATAGTAATCAAATCTCTCGTGTGAGAAGAGGTGTAAATCTTCCATCCTTCACAGTGAAACCTGTTGTTTGAGAGATCAGGTTAAAGGTTTTTTAATATCTACAAAAATTGTTTAAGTGATATCACGACAACTGCAGGTGGAAGTTTTTATCTTCTCTACATAGAAGAAAAAACAATGTCACAAACTTTACCTTTGAAAGCTGCAACACCTGAATGAGTTCACTACACCAGCGTCTGATGTGTCGTCCTCTGCATCCAAACAGTCTGCAGTAAATATGCTAAGTGATGACATGCAGGAAGTTTCTGATAATATACAGCTCCTCTGATAAGAGGAAGTCAGAAACAAGTAGTCATTCATGAATATGCATTAGTCCCTCCTGCAGTGGAAACATTTCAGAAATTATCTGTTTCTGGTTTAAGTGCTTGTTCATTCTGTTGTGGTTCAGGTCAAGCATGAGAAATATGATCAGCTGGAATGGTTGACATACACAGTATGGTTATTGTACTTGAGTATCCTGTCATGACAGCCTAGGCGTAAGTATCACAAGAGCACAGAAGCTGTCGTCTGCATCAGGATCAACAACAGTTGTACTCTGCTTGTCTTGGTTTTGAATGTGACCTGGTTTCACTGCAAAACGTCCATTAACATTTCTTCAACCACTCAGCACTACAGCAGAATCCCCTCGCTGTTAGCGTGACTTCACACAGGATGAGGCGTTGCAGCAAGTCGTAGCAGAGTTGTCCTGTGGTTGTGTGGAGGTGAGGGGAGCTGAGGTGGGTTGCTGTGTGCGTGTCTATAAGTTGCTGTGGGCGTGTCTATAAGTTGCTGTGGGTGTGTCTATAAGTTGCTGTGTGCGTGTCTAGAAGTTGCTGTGTGCGTGTCTATAAGTTGCTGTGTGCGTGTCTATAAGTTGCTGTGTGCGTGTCTAAAAGTTGCTGTGGGTGTGTCTAGAAGTTGCTGTGTGCGTGTCTATAAGTTGCTGTGTGCGTGTCTATAAGTTGCTGTGTGCGTGTCTATAAGTTGCTGTGGGTGTGTCTAGAAGTTGCTGTGTGCGTGTCTATAAGTGCTGAATGTAACCGCTGTGAAACAATCAGGAAATAACTTGTTATTTTGCTGATTGTGAGAAAGTGACAGAAGCAAAACACATCCAGAAACTGCTCGGGGATCAAGGGGTAAAATCTGCATTTTAAAAAAGATCCAAAACTTTAAATTGCACATCAACTGCATGGGCAGAGCTGGTAGCAGAGCAGCAGTCTGATACCTCCATTAAGGGGCAGAAACTGCAACGACAATCAGCTGGTGAGGAAGTAGAAGTCTTGTGGTGAGAGACGTGTGAGAAAAAAAAAAAATTCTGTGCTACCAGCCACATTTCTTAACTTGGTTTTGCAGTAGTTGGAGCTTACAGTGGTCAGGAAAGTTCATGACATACTTTACAACTTCCTTTTGGTCTCTTCTGTTAAAAAGCGATGAGTCAGAATACGACAAAAGTTGTGACACATGAACCATGTTATTAAAACTGCTCCATTGCACCCACTACCTCCCACTGATGAACCAATTGATCACACACTCATGGACTGTGTTGGACCTCCTTATCTTTTGACCATCATGTGTCAGGTAACTAGAAATCCAACTGTGTGTCTCCTGCAATCAGTAACAACCAGCTGTGTGGTTAAAGTGCTCTCCCACTTTATTTCCATCTTTGGCGAGGGTCGAACTTTTCCTTTGTGCAAGTGTTAAACCAGCTTCATGTGAAAACTCTCTGATCATGCACAAAGTCACTACTGCATGTTTTTTGGACAAAGACTGGAAGGTTTGCATGACTGATGTTGGCAGCCTGGGAGCTGAGCACCGGGTTTAGCCACAATGACTTGGTGTTTGCACATTCTGTACGTGGTCCTCTGACAGTGTTGAGGACAACATTAAGAGCAGCGACCCTTCAAATCACCTGACGAAGACTTTCTCGTGCGCCACTGGATGCGCAGTGCGCCCCGATCAGTCTGTCCGGCGCCCCCCTGTACCTCGTCAACCACCCGCTTCCGGGGGCGCCCGCTCCGCTGACTTAATGAGCGGTATCGAAAATTCGCGAGTTTTTTTTTTCATTTTCGGGCGCTGGTGCGCCCCCCACGGAGACGGCGCCCTGGGCTGCTGCCCACATTGCCCATAGCTAGGACCGGCCCTGAGTTCAGGGACTAAACTGTGATATTCTACCTTCTGTGTTCTGTCTTGGTTTATTTCATCTACTCAGCTTCTCTGTCTGTGTCTGGCTTGAAGTTTATGCTGCAAAGTAGTGACATGAAGAAGTTTCAGCCACAGCTGCCCCCCTGAACCCCACACACTGATGGACAGCCCTGTGGTGATTCGGCACAATGCCTGACTTGGTCTGAATACGGCCTACTTTTACTCCCTCTTCATTTTTATGTGCAACACGACATGATGAGCAGCTTCTGCAGCTGTTTTTTCAGGCACAGATATGACACATTCTGTTTCCTGATGTAGTGTGTGTGGCATTTAGCAAAATGTTAACATGTCGCAATGACCATGTGACTGTGCTGATGTTTAGCAGGTAATGTTCACCATGTTTGCATCTCAGTTTAGTGTGATAGCATGCTAAAACCTGCAAATAACCACAAAGCAAACAAACTTGAGTTGTTACTGAACAGACCCAGAGATTTAAACTGCATGTGTCAGCTCCATGTACATTTTAACTGTGAAGTGATTCCTGTGAATGTATTGGTCATTGTAACACTTTGTTCAGTCATAATGTACATACCTGAGAATAAAGAGCATAGATGGCCATGAGGGTCAAAGGAAGGCCCACACCAATGATTGTGCATGTGAACACGTTCAGGATGTATTTAATGTGGTTGCCATGGTAGTCAGAGGTGATGTTGCTGTAGTTGAAGCTGTTGTTCTGTGAGCTGTTGTTCTGTGAGGTGTTGTTCATGTGTAAATTCCATCCTTCACATTGAAACCTGTTGTTTGAGAGATCAGGTTAACGATGAACAGAAATCTGTTTTTCTGCTTTAGTATCCTGACATGACTACATATATCCAGCTCCACCTGCTCTGAGCTGCTGCTCTCTCATTGTCACATCACTTCATCTCCTTTTTGTTTCCTGTAATATTTCAATTTTCATCACTGAGCTACAACTACTGAGCTCTGCCTCTGGAGGGCGATATCTGCAAACTGAATGAACACAGCAGCACACGTTTGCATTCACCATGTCCTCATTCAGTCTGACACTAAGGGCGTGGACAAATAGTCAAAACAGTTACCTTTCCTAAAGGACACAGGAGGAGTTATGCTGTGTGATATTCATGTGTTATATTCATTTGAATAGACAGGACAGACTGCCACCTTACCGCGGTGGAGGGGTTTGCGTGTTCCAATGATCCCAGGAGCTATGTTGTTGGGGGCTTCATGCCCCTGGTAGGGTCACCCAAGGCAATCAGGTCCTAGGTGAGGGACCAGACCAGGCCCCCCCCTGGAGCCAGTCCCGGGGGTGGGGCTCGCTGGCGAGCGCCTGGTGGCCCGGTCTACACCCATGGGGCCCGGCCGGGTACAGCCCGAAAGGATGACATGGGCCCCCTTTCCCATGGACCCACCACTCATGGGAGGGGTCTCAGGGGGTGGGTGCAAAGAGAGATGGGCGGCAGTCGGAGGCGGGGACCCTGGCGGTCCGACCCCTGGTTGCAGAAGCTGGCTCTGGAGACGTGGAACGTCACCTCTCCGGTGGGGAAGGAGCCTGAGCTGGTGCACGAGGTTGAGAGGTACCGGCTAGATATAGTCGGGCTCGCCTCGACGCACAGCGTGGGTTCCAGAACCAGTTTCCTTGAGAGGGGCTGGACGCTCTACCACTCTGGAGTTGCCCCCGGTGAGAGGCCCCCGTCATGGACTGTCCATAACGAACACCATGTTCAAGCATAAGGGTGTCCATATGTGCACTTGGCACCAGGACACCCTCGGCCGTAGTTCGATGATCGACTTTGTGGTCGTATCGTCGGACTTGCGGCCACATGTTTTGGACACTCGGGTGAACAGAGGGGCGGAGCTGTCAACTGATCACCACCTGGTGGTGAGTTGGCTCCGATGGTGCGGGAGGATGGCGGTCAGACCTGGCAGGCCCAAACGTTCTGTGCGGGTTTGCTGGGAACGTCTGGCTGAAGCTCCTGTCAGAAAGAGTTTCAACTCCCACCTCCGGGAGAGCTTCGCTCATGTCCCGGGGGAGGCGGGGGACATTGAGTCCGAGTGGACCTTCTTCCATTCCTCCATTGTCGAGGAGGTCGGTGCCGGTCGTGGCGGCGGCCCCCAAACCCGCTGGTGGACACCGGCGGTGAGGGATGTCGTCAAGCTGAAGAAGGAGTACTACAGAACTTTTTTGGCCTGTGGGACTCCTGAAGCAGCTGATGGGTATTGGCGTGCCAAGTGGAGTGCGGCCTCGGTGGTTGCGGAGGCAAAAACTCGGGCATGGGAGGAGTTCGGTGAGGCCATGGAGAGCGACTTTCGAATGGCTTCGAGGAAGTTCTGGACCACCATCCGGTGGCTCAGGCGGGGGAAGCAGTGCACTGTAAACACTGTGTTCAGTGGGGACGGTGTGCTGCTGACCTCGACTCGGGACGTCTTGGGTCGGTGGAGGGAATACTTCGAAGACCTCCTCAATCCCACCAGCACGTCTTCCTTTGAGGAGGCAGAGTCTGGGGAGCCCGTGGTGGTCTCACCAACTCTGGGGCTGAGGTCGCTGAGGTAGTCAAAAAGCTCCTCGGTGGCAAGGCCCCGGGGGTGGATGAGGTCCGCCCGGAGTTCCTCAAGGCTCTGGATGTTGTGGGGCTGTCTTGGTTAACACGTCTCTGCAACATCAGAGATCGGGGCCGTGCCCCTGGATTGGCAGACTGGGGTGGTGGTCCCCCTCTTCAAAAAGGGGGACCGGAGGATGTGCTCCAACTATACGGGGATCACACTCCTCAGCCTCAGCCTCCCAGGGAAGGTCTTTTCGGGGGTCCTGGAGAGGACGGTCTGCAAGATTGTCGAACCTCGGATCCAGGAGGAGCAATGTGGTTTTTGTCATGGTCGTGGAACTGTGGACCAGCTCTATACCCTTAGCGCGGTTCTGGAGGGTGCATGGGAGTTTGCCCAACCAGTCTACATGTGCTTTGTGGATCTGGAGAAGGCGTTCGACTGTGTCCCTCGGGGGGTCCTGTGGGGGGTGCTCCGGGAGTATGGGGTTTCGGACCCATTGATACGGGCTATCCGGTCCCTGTACTCTCGGTGCCAGAGCTTGGTCTGCATTGCCGGCAGTAAGTCGGACCTGTTTCCCGTGGGAGTTGGACTCCGCCAGGGCTGCCCTTTGTCACCGTTTCTGTTATCATAACCTTTATGGACAGGATTTCTAGGCGCAGCCAGGGCGTTGAGGGGCTGCGGTTCGGTGGCCTCAGGATTGGGTCGCTGCTTTTTGCGGATGATCTAGTCCTGATGGCTTCATCGGATCGTGACCTTCAGCTCTCTCTGGAGCAGTTTGCAGCCGAGTGTGAAGCGGCTGGGATGAGAATCAGCACCTCCAAATCCGAGACCATGGTTCTCAGCCGGAAAAGGGTGGAGTGCAGCCTCCGGATCGGGGATGAGATCCTGCCTCAAGTGGAGGAGTTCAAGTATCTCGGGGTCTTGTTCACGAGTGAGGGAAGGATGGAACGGGAGATCGACCGGCGGATCGGTGCGGCTTCTGCAGTGATGCGGACTCTGCACCGGTCCGTCGTGGTGAAGAAGGAGCTGAGCCGAAAGGCGAAGCTCTCGATTTACCAGTCGATCTACGTTCCTACCCTCACCTATAGTCACGAGCATTGGGTAGTGACCGAAAGAATGAGATCGCGATTACAAGCGGCCGAAATGAGCTTCCTTCGCAGGGTGTCTGGGCTCTCCCTTAGAGATAGGGTGAGAAGCTCGGCCATCCGCGAGGAGCTCAGAGTAGAACCGCTGCTCCTCCGCATCGAGAGGAACCAGCTGAGGTGGCTCGGGCATCTCGTGAGGATGTCTCCTGGACGTCTCCCTGGTGAGATGTTCTGGCGGCCCCAGGGAAGACCCAGGACACGCTGGAGGGACTATGTCTCTCGGCTGGCCTGGGAACGCCTTGGCGTCCCCCTGGGAGAGCTGGACGAAGTGGCCGGGGAGAGGTAAGTCTGGGCCTCCCTGCTGAAGCTGCTGCCCCCACGACCCGACTCAAACGGATAAGCGGGAGAAGATGATGAGATGAGATGATGGGATAACTTATAGCCTATGTAGTTATTAACAACATTTTCCAGCATTTAGAGAAAGTGTGTCACTCCAGCAGACATCCAACACCTCTGTATGTCATAGCAGCTCCACTGTCAACAACAGAACTAATGCAGAGACGTGCAGGAGATGAAGAGGGAGAGACAGCACTGGACGAGCCACCAACACTTCATCAGAGTTTATAAGAAAGCAGCACAGTGAGGACACAGAGCAGCTTTCATAGAGGACACGAGTGTGTGTCTGTTACACAACTGTAGATTAACATGAGACTTCAGGATCAAAGTTTCTATGTCATGTCAACACGTCTGTTCATATTCACACGCTCTCTCTCTGCTGCAGCACAATTATTTCACTTGCTATTTTTCATTGATGGTCTGATGATGGTCTGCTGTATCCGATGTTAAAGGAGAGGCGAAAGGAAGCACTGTGGGCTGGTTAGCTCAGTAGGTGGAGCACTCCATGTACAGAGACTCAGTCCCAGCTGCAGTGACCCAGAGCTCGAGTCCATTTGCTGTTTCTCTGTTCTTCTTCAGCTGCTACTTTACAATAAAAATATCTTTAAAAAAAAAGAAAGGAAGCACTGAAGCACATTTCTTTAACATTTTAAACGTTTGAACAGCTCTCATCACAGTAATGAAATATAATAAAATAAATCATAATGGGATTAATCTCAGTATTCTGTACAGCCCAAACTGTCTGCTTGTTATAGTTTGCATATTCATTTGCATGACTGTTTGCAGTTATTCTTTAACTTTTTAAAATAATTTCTGCACATAAGAAAGAAGTGATTTCACAAAATGTACCTCTTGCAGGAGTCCACACCTGAATGAAGTCCCTGAAGGTCCGATGTGTCGTCCTCTGCATCCAAACAGTCTGCAGCAAATAAGTGATGACAGGCAGGAGGTTCCTGTTTATCTACACCTGCTCTTCTAAACAGCTAAATGTTTCGGGTGAAACTAAATATTTAGCTAAAATGCAAATTCAAATGCCGGTAACCGGAAGTGCCAAAATAAAAGCTCGAGGAGGTCAGAGCGTGTTTATAGTGGCAAATAACTAATAAAACCGGGGAAATGGACTCTTGGACATGGATTATCGTGATAATAACTAACTAACACTTTGACTGATCTGTCATTTTCGCGGTGTAGGCTCGTCTACACCCACCCCGGTAAACTCTACTGTCGGACATACCTCTGCAAACAAGCCAGAGTTACGCCACTGCTAAAAAAGACTACGCTTAACCCCGCCCTGGTTGAAAATTATCGGCCGGTGTCACTCCTTCCCTTCCTCTCAAAAACCATTGAGAGGGCGGTCTCTAACCAAATCACTGCCTTCCTCGCCCATCACCACCTACTTGACCCAAATCAGTCGGGTTTCAGAAGTGGCCACTCCACTGAGACAGCCCTACTATCTGTCACAGAAGCCCTAAAAACAGCCAGAACACGAGGGCAATCATCCGTACTCATCCTTCTTGACTTATCGGCTGCCAGTCAATCATGACATACTCCTAGCCACACTCACCAACATGGGCATCACAGGCACTGCCCACTCCTGGCTCGAGTCCTACCTCGCTGGACGCTCCTTTAATGTGTCTTGGCAAGGTTGTCTGTCATCGACTCATACCCTCTCCACGGGGGTGCCGCAGGGGTCTGTGCTGGGCCCCCTTCTGTTTGCCATCTACACCACCTCGTTGTCCCATGTTATCCGCTCACACGGCTTCTCCTACCACTGCTATGCCGATGACACACAGCTATACCTGTCGTTCCAGCTGGACGACACCACGGTCTCCGCACGCATCTCCGCTTGTCTTTCTAAATTGGTCAACTTGGATGAAAGACCACCATCTACAGCTTAATCTGTCAAAAACCGAACTCCTGGTCATCCCTGCCCATGAGTCAATCCGCCATGACATCAACTTGAAAATTGGCACTGTCACTATTACCCCTAACCATGCTGCTAAAAACCTGGGCGTGGTACTAGATGATCGTCTTTCTTTCTCTGAGCACATTTCCTCCGAGGTCATGTTGCTATGCATTGTACAACACTAAAAAAATCAGACCATACCTCACCCAATATTCCGCTCAGCTCCTGATACAGGCCACAGTCACCTCCCGCCTTGATTATTGTAACTCGCTCCTGTCCGGCCTACCTGCTTGTGCAATCAAATCTTTGCAAATGGTCCAGAATGCTGCAGCGCGACTGGTTTTCAACCAACCCAAAAGGTCACACGTCTGTCACACACCTTGTAAAGCTAAACTATACACCACTGAGCGTAAATCAGCAACGACCAACGACACCTGTCACACTCAACAGCACTTTGCCACCGGCCTTACGAGATCCCTCTTTTAGGCTGCGGGCACAGAAAGGCGTCGAGGTGTAGAATCGAGGTGACACGATTAGTTTTTTGGGAACTTATGGGGTTAATTATCAAAATCCATCAACACAGATAAGACATTTTATACATGACGACTCACATGAGTTGTCAGTGTTCACACAACATTAGTCTGATAATGATCAACCCAATCACTGGAATAAAATGTTGTCAACATGTCAACACTTTGGTTTAGTCTGGTTAGGAAAAGATTTGGTTTGGGTCAAAATGTCCGGCTTTGTCAGCAGAAACTGCATATGAGGGCTTACCAGATAACAGTCATCGACAACTCAGCACTGCTCCACTTCTTCTCCAACACCAACGTGCCAACTTAGCTGATGAGGCCACACGATGAACGCGGGACGCACTGATGCACTGTCACATGATCGTGCTGAAAGCTGTTTGAGAGCTGTTAGATGACAGCCTGTTGATTAACAGATGTCAGTGATCCAACGCAGCGGCTTCCTGTTTCAGCTTCTCATGTACTTTGAAAATATAAAGTGTATGTAAGGCACACAGATTTAACTCCTAAATGTGCCTCATTCATACGTTAGGTTTGCTAAATGCCAGGTCCTTTCTACCGGCCTCGATATACTGCAAAATGACTGAAGCTGGAGCTCACATTTAGCTCCATTCAGCTTGTGGCTTTTCAGTTCTTACTGCATGTGAGCAGAATATGCGGTGTCCCGCAGGACTGTGCCACGTACAGACTGAAATCGAACTTAACGTATATGGAGATTCCAATGATGGTGCATGCTTGTGTTTGATTCCTGTCTGCTCACTCTCCTTCTTCTCTGAGCCCCGTCTACAGTTGGTAACACTCTGACTATGGATACCTCGTACAACCCGACTAAACTTTCCCTTTATTTCAGTGAATCAGTCAAAGCATTCACATTTTTGTCTAAACTGATTTTTTTATTGAAAGCCTTGAAAAAAAGAAAATACAGTTTCATATAAAATTACACACACTGACAATACTGATAAAATCTTACATCACAAACACACAACTGTTGCGAAACGCCTGAAGCGTGCAACAACTAAAAGACCAAGAAAGCAAACAGACAACAGTCAGAATAAAGATTTTGGTGGCTATAATGAGCTCAGTTCATCAAAACATAAAGATAATAATGATAGACATCAACTTACAGCTGACACAATAATAAGAAACATATTTTATTTACATGTGTTGAAGCCTTCACAGTGAACCAGAACAAGTTGACCAAAACATTTCCCAGCAACCAGTTCTCCCACAGCAGAGTCGAAGCAATGCTTCCTTTTATCTACAGTTAGGTGTCTGATTGGAAATCGTATCAGTAGATGACAGTATCTGTCTTGTCTCTATTCTTTCTATTTGCCTACATTTCTCCTTCTGTTTTCTCTCCTTTCTCTCTCTCCCTCTTTCTCTGCCTACACAGAGCTGACTGTGTGAATGTTGTCATCATTTCCTGGTGATCTGCTGATATCATTGCTGTCCATTCTGCAACAACACACAGAGGCCAAAAGCTTGTCTATGATCCCTTTCCTCATGAACACGTACAGGAATAAGTCTGCAAGAGGACTCAACCTGATAAAGATGAGAGCCAGGATTTTAAAGAGAACATTCTTTCTTGCTTCCTCTGACAGGAACAAGATGATTCTGGGCATGAACAGCAGTGTGTAAATAAGCAGCACCAGAACCAAAACTCCCACAATTCTTCGTTTTTCATCAAAGGGGACAGTGCAGGCAGACAGAGCTTTGAGGGTCCCACCCAGGAAGAATATGAACAGTGGGAAGGGGAGGAGGTAGAAGATACCATAGACAGTTATAGTGACCCAAAAGACAGAGGAGAAAAATGAAATGAGGACACAGACAAGAGGAATGACCCAGACCAGGACAGAGACCACCACAGAGGTCTTGATGGTTCGTCTGAAGCGGTACCACAGTGGCCGGGCGACGACCAAATACCTGTAATACAAGATGGACACATAGTCTTTGAGGAGCTTCAGAATTATAAAGTAATATAATGATCAGACACAGAAGCTACACACATACTGGATAGACAGATAGTTACCTTTCCAGGGCGACACACACCATGAAGCCGACACTGGCCAGCAGACTGAAACTGTGAATTGAAGAAGCAATCATGCTCTCTGTATTCAAACCCTCATGTATCACCATAACAATCATGCAGCAGAACTGAATGAGGTCAGAGATGAGAAGGTTGATGACGTAGATCGGAGCAACATGGTCATTTCTCACCTGCAGGAAAACATTGGTAAAAGTGAACAAGCAGTTGTAAACATGTTCTGAACTCCACCTCCTCCCAAATATTTCTTCTTGCAGTCAGAGACATTTATGCATTTTTCATCAAACTCTCATTTGTGCTGTCAGAAATATCAGATATGACACACTGGCCAGTCACTGCAGTAACAAGACTAAGGAGCAGATTTACTGCAGCTTCTGCAGCTGTTTTTTTTTAGGCACAGATATGACGAATTCTGACACAAACACATAATAATAAAAAAGAGGAGACGTGTTAACAGGTTAATTATGTTTTCCACTGGATTTACTGAAGTCAAAATAATGTTTTACAACTTGCTCTGACAAACTCGAGTCTTGTGTTTTAAAAACTAAATGGAGTTATTGACGTCAACAGTTGAAGAGAAGGCTGGAATGAAGCCACACATGTAAACTGCATGTGTTTAGACTCCAATTTGAAATATGAAATGATTCCTCTAAATGTAAAGGTCATTACAACACTTCACCCCAGCACCACGGACGCTGGAAGTTAGCGAGAGGCGAAAGGCTGAATGGACATGCAAAAGAAAATTGGAATAAATAAATAAATAAATAAATAAATAAATAAATAAATAAATAAATAAATATCACACTATTATTATACTATTGTCATCTTATTTAAACAACTCAAACAACATATTTGACTATAAATGTCACAAGCATGATTTAATTCACAAACTTTAGTACCGCAAACACGTAACGACCATTTAAAGCGTCTACTCTGGACGCCAACAACTAGGCTCGCACTAGCATTTTGAACAGAGCTAAAAAAGTATGAGTCGGAAAAACAAATCAAATTTTTTCAAAGATCCTGTGGGTCATGGTTCCACCAAACAGCGAAAGACTACGAATGTGGAATGTGTCAGTATTCAAGAGTCTTAACCAGCACGACCATCACCCTCCAATCAGCCCGGAGGAGGACAGCTTGGATGAGCTGGAAGCTAGGACTAGCTACAGTCCGAGTACTGAGGTACGACGGAGAATTAGGGCCACGTTTAAATAAAATTAAAAATGTTATTAATTACGAGATTAAAGTCGCCATATTTAATAACGACTTTAATCTCGTAATTCCCCCCCCTAAATAAAATTTCCGCCAAAAGATTTTCTTTCCCAGCCAGGCATTTGCTAATGAAAACTTCTCCAGGTCTTTCAAGGCAGTTTGAAAAAAGAGAGATTAAATTAGGCTTTGGAGTTTGGAGGAAGGACTTTTTGTTTCTTATTAACGTTTGTAAAAACTATAAAAGTTAGCCTCATCTAGGCTATTGTTACCGGCCCTGTCTCTTTAAGACGGTGGCCCGGCACGTGTGTGTGACGTACAGGTGCAAACAGGTAAACCCAGGAGCAGGTGTACACATCCAGTGTGTTACACAGCAGAGTTAGCTCATGTGAACGCTCAAGTGTTCTAGCCCACAGCAGTGTCAGGTTTTGAATAAAAAGAGGAATTAAATGTGTGGTTTTGCACTTCGTCCTACGACGCCACTTACCAGCAACGAGCCAAACCGTCCGCCGTTTTAATTAAAGACATATTCTGAGAAGTACCTGCATTTCATGTGTGTATGAAGCACATTCACATTCCTGAGTTGAGCATTACGTTGCCATAAGTTGACCTTATGATGTATTTCTAAAACCTCCGTAGGTCTAATGCAGGTTGGTTGTGATGACATCTCATTGTAAATTATAGCCTGTAGCACATGATGACTAGGCATATAAAGAACCAAGTGTAACACCCTATCGAGATATTTATTTATTTATTTATTTATTTATTTATTTATTTATTTATTTATGTTGCCCTTTCGTTTCTCAGCCTCCCCAACTGTGAATTACTTCCAGCGTCTCTGCCCAGCACCCGATGACTAGACCACAACCCAGATCAAGATTCTTTACAGACAGACTGTACGACACAAAGAAATAAATAATAAGAAAATGAATAAAGACATTTCAGTCATAATGTACATACCTGAGAATAAAGAGCATAGATGGCCACGAGGGTCAAAGGAAGGCCGACACCAACGATGATGTATGTCACCACACGTAGGACGAACCAAGCATTTTCATAATAGTCATCATTTTCTTCATAACTGGAGTAGTCGTAGGTGATGTTGATGTCATAATTATAGTCATAGTAATCAAAGATTTCCACCTGTGAGGGGCTGTTCATGTGTAAATCTCCCATCCTTCACAGTAAAACCTGTTGTTTGAGAGATCAGGTTAAAGGTTTTTTAATATCTACAAACATTGTTTAAGTGATATCACGACAACTGCAAGTGGAAGTTTTTATCTTCTCTACATAGAAGAAAAAATAATGTCACAAACTTTACCTTTGAAAGCTGCAACACCTGAATGAGTTCACTACACCAGCGTCTGATGTGTCGTCCTCTGCATCCAAACAGTCTGCAGTAAATATGCTAAGTGATGGCATGCAGGAAGTTTCTGATAATATACAGCTCCTCTGATAAGAGGAAGTGTGAAAAAAGTAATCAGATTACACTCATCTGTGGCTACGTTGCCACGTCGGAAGTCTGAGAAATTTACCAATGCAAAAAAATTATGTTTATATTTCTGCTTTTATATTTCTTGTGTTTCTTCCATTTCTTGAAATTTCCAAAAAGATGAAGACTTTTACTCACTGAGGTTTTTAATAAAATGTTTCCTGCCACGTCCAACAAGCACAGAGTGTCACTCTTACCTGATACATTGCGCAACACATCTGAGGCCTGATCTGTCTCTGAGGACACAGTTTGTACACGTCAGGCAAACAGTGGCAGAGGTTTTCTGTGTGTCGCAGAATTAAAGAAGCAACTAGACAGTAAAAAATAAGTTCAAATATGTGTAGATATCTATTACAATGAGGCTGAACTGATACTTTAAAAAGAAATCTATTCAACACAAGTTCAACAGACTTTCAATGATTCTGTTTTTAATCATCACCTTTAAAAAATGTTTTTTAACTTTGAATCAAAGAAGAGAAAAAGCAAAAAGATTGACTTCAGTTGTAGCCGGTTAAAAGATCATCAAGCTTTAATAAAAACATTAAAGTTTAATTGCACAACCCAGCGTCCTCTGACAGATCGTGAGAGATTGTTGCAGATGAACCAAATGTTTCTGTGCAGGAAGCTGCACGTCGATAAGCATCAAAACTCTCAAGAAGTTACTCAATACTGAATTAGCTTCTTTATATTCTACTTAATGTTTGATTCAGTCATTTTGTACACTGTAACTTCTGAAGTTTTCTAGTTTACAAGAGTCTGACTTTTAGTTTCATGCTCATGTTGTTAGCGTTGCATGACTGATGTTGGCAGCCTGGGAGCTGAGCACCGGGTTTAGTCCACAATGACTTGGTGCTTGCACATTCTGTACGTGGTCCTCTGACAGTGTTGAGGACAACATTAAGAGCAGCGACCCTTCAAATCACCTGACTGATGATGCACATGGGTTCAGGCACAGGTAGGAACTGGCACACGTCACATACCCTGTGACTTTGAGCTGCTTCTGTGACCTCTGTGCCACATCTGGATGATGCATGACGTACCTTTCTATTATTAGTACCAGCAGCATAAAGCACATTAAAGCACACATAGAAACTCTCCATCAGCTGTTGTAAATAAAGATCATTACATTTACCAATGCAAAAGAAGATGTTTCCATCTCTTGTGCAATTTAACTAGAAAATATACGTCATTGAACATTTCTTGGAATATCTGAAAAAAGAAAAACTCTTACTCATCGGGGTTTTCAGTTAAATGTTTCCTGTCACTTCCAACAAGCACAGGATGTCACTCTTACCAGTTACATTACGCATAATGCAGCTGAACACACCCAGACTTTAGCTCCTGATTCTTTTTCTATGTGCTACAGGGCATGACGTGATCGCTTGTGGTTGCTGACATTTGTCTTTAGCAGAGAGTGTTGGGATTTTGGTTTCTTAGTGTCGTAGCCTGATTGTCTACGTGCCATGAGCCTGAGCTTTCCAGTGCCCAGATATACCCATGAACTGGTTTGTGACCCAGACTCTTAACCTGATTGTTAAGCAGTTCATGCCTACGACATTAGTGAGTTAATATGACCTATTATCTGATCTGAGTGCACTCGGATCAGTCGGATGTCACAACTTTTTTTTTTTCTAAAGAACTTTGCGGAGGCTCGCACACCAACATACTTATGCAATAGCTTTTCTCTGAATTAGTCAGTGTTACTGCTCTTCTATTTTTAGTCAACACTGCACATACCAAAGCATGTGTTTAACAGCCTTTTGGAATGGAGTCAGAATCAATCATAATTCATATTAGTGTCGGATCAGTTTCACAGCATCTACTTTTATGGTTTGAAACTAAAGTGCATGTTGGATAGTAGTGCGATTTTAAGACTGATAAGGAAGTGAGAAAAAAGTAATCAGATTACACTCATCTGTGGCTACGTCGCCACGTCGGAAGTCTGAGAAATTTACCAATGCAAAAAAATGATGTTTATATTTCTGCTTTTATATTTCTTGTGTTTCTTCCATTTCTTGAAATTTCCAAAAAGATGAAGACTTTTACTCACTGAGGTTTTTAATAAAATGTTTCCTGCCACGTCCAACAAGCACAGAGTGTCACTCTTACCTGATACATTGCGCAACACATCTGAGGCCTGATCTGTCTCTGAGGACACAGTTTGTACACGTCAGGCAAACAGTGGCAGAGGTTTTCTGTGTGTCGCAGAATTAAAGAAGCAACTAGACAGTAAAAAATAAGTTCAAATATGTGTAGATATCTATTACAATGAGGCTGAACTGATACTTTAAAAAGAAATCTATTCAACACAAGTTCAACAGACTTTCAATGATTCTGTTTTTAATCATCACCTTTAAAAAATGTTTATTAACTTTGAATCAAAGAAGAGAAAAAGCAAAAAGATTTACTTCAGTTGTAGCCGGTTAAAAGATCATCAAGCTTTAATAAAAACATTAAAGTTTAATTGCACAACCCAGCGTCCTCTGACAGATCGTGAAAGATTGTTGCTGATGAACCAAATGTTTCTGTGCAGGAAGCTGCACGTCGATAAGCATCAAAACTCTCAAGAAGTTACTCAATACTGAATTAGCTTCTTTATATTCTACTTCAATGTTTGATTCAGTCATTTTGTACACTGTAACTTCTGAAGTTTTCTAGTTTACAAAGTCTGACTTTTAGTTTCATGTTCATGTTGTTAGGTTGAACGTTTTAGAGGACCCAACGTGCAAACAACAGCCAAAGACCACGATCAGTAGAAAGTGTTTATTGAAAACACACAAGAACTGTTCAAATACATGCTCTGAGTCACATCCTAAAAACTAACATGCCAACCACTGAAACAGCAAAAATATGAAATAAAGATGAACAAATAATATGCAGCAAAAACAAAAGCAGCTTTGGATAGATGTACGTTAGATATAACTGAGAAAAACTGAACAAGAAATGAAATTTAAAGAGAGACCAAAGAAGAAAAAAGTCCTAAAGACTTGTTAAGATGCTCTCCCTGTTAAAGAAACAGACAACAGTCAGAATAAAGATTTTGGTGGCTATAATGAGCTCAGTTCATCAAAACATAAAGATAATAATGATAGACATCAACTTACAGCTGACACAATAATAAGAAACATATTTTATTTACATGTGTTGAAGCCTTCACAGTGAACCAGAACAAGTTGACCAAAACATTTCCCAGCAACCAGTTCTCCCACAGCAGAGTCAAAGCAATGCTTCCTTTTATCTACAGTTAGGTGTCTGATTGGAAATCGTATCAGTAGATGACAGTATCTGTCTTGTCTCTATTCTTTCTATTTGCCTACATTTCTCCTTCTGTTTTCTCTCCTTTCTCTCTCTCCCTCTTTCTCTGCCTACACAGAGCTGACTGTGTGAATGTTGTCATCATTTCCTGATGATCTGCTGATATCATTGCTGTCCATTCTGCAACAACACACAGAGGCCAAAAGCTTGTCTATGATCCCTTTCCTCATGAACACATACAGGAATAAGTCTGCAAGAGGACTCAACGTCAGAAAGATGTCAGACAGTACAGCAAAGGTAAAGTTCATTCCTGCTTCCTTTGACAGTAAACAGATGATTTTGGGCATGAACAGCAGTGTGTAAATAAGCAGCACCAGAACCAAAACTCCCACAATTCTTCGTTTTTCATCAGAGGGGACAGTGCAGGCAGACAGAGCTTTGAGGGTCCCACCCAGGAAGAATATGAGCAGTGGGAAGGGGAGGAGGAGGAAGATACCAGAGACTAGTCATAGTGACCCAAAAGTCTAAGGAGAAACGTGAAATGAGGAAATAGACAAGAGGAAAGATCCAGACCACGACACAGACCACCACAGAGGTCTTGATGGTTCGTCTGAAGCGGTACCACAGTGGCCAGGCGACGACCAAATACCTGTAATACAAGATGGACACATAGTCTTTGAGGAGCTTCAGAATTATAAAGTAATATAATGATCAGACACAGAAGCTACACACATACTGGATAGACAGATAGTTACCTTTCCAGGGCGACACACACCATGAAGCTGAACACTGGCCATCACACTGAAACTGTGAATGATGAATACAGTAACTATATTCCAATCCCCAGATGCTGCCATTATAACAATCATGCAGCAGAACTGAATGAGGTCAGAGATGAGAAGGTTGATGACGTAGATCGGAGCAACTTGACCATTTCTCACCTGCAGGAAAACATTGGTAAAAGTGAACAAGCAGTTGTAAACATGTTCTGAACTCCACCTCCTCCCAAATATTTCTTCTTGCAGTCAGAGACATTTATGCATTTTTCATCAAACTCTCATTTGTGCTGTCAGAAATATCAGATATGACACACTGGCCAGTCACTGCAGTAACAAGACTAAGGAGCCCAAGCCTCCTGACGACTAGACCACAACCCAGATCAAGATTCTTTTCAGACAGACTGTACGACACAAAGAAATAATAAGAAATAATAAGAAAAGAAATAAAGACATTTCAGTCATAATGTACATACCTGAGAACAAAGAGCATAGATGGCCACGAGGGTCAAAGGAAGGCCGACACCAACGATGATGTATGTCAGCACACGTAGGATGAACAAAGCATTTTCATAGTCGTAGGTGTTGTTGTAATCAAAGCTTTCCTCCTGTGAGGTGTTGTTCATGTGTAAATCTCCCATCCTTCACAGTGAAACCTGTTGTTTGAGAGATCAGGTTAAAGGTTTTTTAATATCTACAAACATTGTTTAAGTGATATCACGACAACTGCAAGTGGAAGTTTTTATCTTCTCTACATAGAAGAAAAAATAATGTCACAAACTTTACCTTTGAAAGCTGCAACACCTGAATGAGTTCACTACACCAGCGTCTGATGTGTCGTCCTCTGCATCCAAACAGTCTGCAGTAAATATGCTAAGTGATGACATGCAGGAAGTTTCTGATAATCTACAGCTCCTCTGATAAGAGGAAGTGAGAAACAAGTAGTCAGTCATGAATATGCATTAGTCCCTCCTGCTGTCCAGAGTAAAACACAGTGGAAAATTTCACTTTAATCGTCTGTTTTTTTGTTTTTTCACTGCAAAACGTTCATCAACATTTCTTCAACCAGTCCAATGACAGCAAAATCCACTCGCTGTTACTCGTCGTTTTGTACCAGGCTGTAAACATGTTTAGATTTCAGATACTCATTCAGCTACGTTGCCCAACTCAGACTATTGCTATTTTTATAGATTTTACTTGAATATTATCAGTGATTATGTCATGTTTCTGTGAAAGTGTGGGTGTCAGAGCAGCAGACAAAGATGGAAAACATAAAGTGATTCATTTCCCTGCTGTGTCTATGTCATGGCTAATGACACAGTATAACTGTATTGTATTGAGTCCCAGGAATGAATCCATGGATCACCCAGTACTGAGAGACATGTGAGAAAAAATTACAATTTCTGTGCTACCAGCCACATTCCTTAACTTGGTTTTGCAGTAGTCGGAGCTTACGGGGTCAGGAGAGTTCATGACATACTTTACAACTTTCTTTTGGTCTCTTACGACAAAAGTTGTGACACATGTCAGATAACCTGCAAGAGGAACCAGGTTATTAAAACTGCTCCATTGCACCCACTACCTCCCACTGATGAACCATTTGAACACACACTCATGGACTGTGTTGGACCTCCTTATCTTTTGACCAACATGTGTCAGGTAACTAGAAATTCAGCTGTGTGTCTCCTGCAATCAGTAACAACCAGCTGTGTGGTTAAAGTGCTCTCCCACTTAATTTCCATCTTTGGCGTCATGTGAAAACTCTCTGATCATGCACAAAGTCACTACTTTTTTTGGACAAAGACTGGAAGGTTTGCATGACTAATGGTTCCATCCCTTGTGCAATTAAACTAGAAAAAATTTGAAAGAGTAAGACTCAACCTCACTGGGTGTTTCAACAAAATGCTTCCTGCCACACCCAGTAACTGTGAGTGTGTGATATTTACTTGGTACATTATGCAATACAGATGATCTGTCTTTGAGAAAACCATTTGTATGCAGCCAGCTAGCCATGTTAGCGCATGCAGTTTATACTAACAACATTATCCACTCTATTTCCAGTGCTTTGTGCCAGTCAATATGACCTATTATTACACTGAGCACTGGAAGCCAACGAAGCTCAACCAGGACCAATATAGACTTTATATATAGACGGATGCCACAGCTAAAGAAGACGCAGCACAAGATTCCTGAACAGTTTGTATCCAAAAAGCACATCACCACAATCAACTTATATAGACCCTTATACAGGCCTGGAATCATTCTACCACCAGTTCCAGGCTTTTCTCAACACTTCTATGAAACATGAACTCGTCTCAGTTCCAGAACAGAAATCTGGTTTTCTGCTTTAGTATCCTGACATGACTTCCTGCCTTCACCTCAGCTAAAAGTGTAGAGTAGCTGCTCAACATGACGAAATAAATGACAATTAAAGCTGCAAAGCAGCGATGGTCGGGCCCTCGCAGATGTGCGCACGTTGAAATGTGCGAACGACGAAATGTAGCCATGTGGAAATGTGCATAGAGCGCCACGCCCACACAGTTTCCCAAAATTCATAACTTTGATAACTTTTACTCAGGAAGTCTATATGAACACTCCTAACAAGTTTGAAGTGAATTGGACAAAATCTCCAGGAGGAGTTGGTTCAAACATGACCCCTCCTCAACCAGGCTGAAACACCGAAAATGGTGATTTTCATTCTTAAATATCTCGCTTCCTCTTCATTGTAGCCCATTGCTCCAAGAGACTTTTTTGTAGGTCCTGCCATGTTCTACAATTCGGCCAAAACTGTGGCTGGGCTGTTTCAAAGAACAATTCAAGGGGGCGCTATAGAGCACTTTTGCCCCACCCCCTAATTAATTATGCAGCCGAATTATGCATAATATTGGTCTTAATAACCACAAGAAATTTCAGACAGCTCTGAGAAAGTATATGAAAGCACAACACGCGAGTATCTGAGAATCACAAGCAATCAGCAGGGGAATCGTTATCAATCGCCATGCACACACCGTTTTCTTCAAAATTCATCATTTTGATAACTTTCACTCAGGAAGTCTATATGAACACTCCTATCAAGTTTGAAGTGAATTGGACAAAATCTCCAGGAGGAGTTGGTTCAAACATGACCCCTCCTCAACCAGGCTGAAACACCGAAAATGGTGATTTTCATTCTTAAATATCTCGCTTCCTGTTCATTGTAGCCAATTGCTCCAAGAGACTTTTTTGTAGGTCCTGCCATGTTCTACAACTTGCCTGAGATAATAATAATTCTGTGTCCGAAACTGTGGCGGGGCTGTTCCAAAGAAAAATTCAAGGGGGCGCTATTAGAGCTTTTTTGCCCCGCCCCCTCATTAATTATGCAGCCGAATTATGCAGAATCTTGACAACCACAAGTAGTTTCAGACAGCTCTGACAAAGTGTATGATAGCCGCACACTTCAGCCCAAAAGTAAATGGAGTCTCATTTATTTCCCCGAAAAATCGGCAGCGCTGACTTTGACGCGCCATTCTCTGCACTCAGTATAAATAACATTCAAGTTGACATCAATGAGGTATGTTCTTTTTTTTATGCTTCATTAAATATTTATGATCTGGGGCGGTCGATAGCCCCAGATCATAAAGCCCCGGATCGAATCCTGCATCGGACAGCTAATTTACTGTGTGTCACTCCCCCTCTCTCTGCCCCCTGATTCCTGTCTATCTTCAGCTGTCTATCAATTAAAGCATAAAAGGCCAAAAAAAATCATCTTTAAATATTTATGATCTATATCCTGCTTTAATTCAGAGTATATCAAACTAAATTAATTACTGTTTGGTTAATTTACTCTCAACCACTCACCAGTGGCCATTGCATAGATATACCAAACATACTTAGAAATAAATTCATCTTTTTCTTTCTGAACATCTCTGTAATCTTTCAAATCTATTTTTTTTAATAGTGACAGGATGATAAACAAGTCAGACAAACTTCAAACTAGCTGGTGTGACTACTGTTAATCCACAGTTGCACAGTGCAGATCTGCTGGTTGAGCAGCCACAGACACATTATCTACCTGTGGAGGTAAAAAACAGATAAAGTAGTGATGGCTGCTGATTCTGAAATGAATAGAACAACACAAAGTAAGTGGTAATCTGTGTGTGTGTGTGTTTAAGATTTTATTCTGCCACGTCAGCAGTCAGAGCTTGTTGTGGGTTTAAATCTCCATCAGATGGATCGTACTGGTCATACCCCCAAAAACAGCAGAAAGACAGACATATACAATTTACAAAACAAATATTTTGTTCTGAGTCCTAAAACTGACAGAAAATGACGGGACACAAGTGAGAACCTCTTCAAATGTTTTACTTTCGGCCAGCAGCAGGTTATCACTGGGGATCGAACAGAAGCAAACCTGTAAATTCAAAATAAAGGCCTCACACCCAGGAAACGGAAGACAAGCCAAGACAAACTCTCACTGGATCTTTGTGTCACTAGAGTCAGGCAGGGAGTGCAGGGGAGCCGGGGCAGATGTCCTCCCACAGGCTGAACATTAAGCAGGGCTGGGTTAGAGGAGCTGATGACAGGCAGCTGCAAACATTCAGCTCTCAGCCAGAGGCAGGCGGGGACCTCTGGTGGACATTTAAGACAGCACAGGGGCTGAATACCATTTAGAAAAGGGGAAACTAAGAGTGAGACGGTTTCCAGCATGACCTGACCTCACAGTAACGCATCAACATGTACACCACTCAACACCTTTATCCCTGACTGTCCACTGTCGAAGCATCCCAGTGTGCACAATCAACCCAGTCCAAAGATCTCATAAATGAAAACGCATATCTGACTTCAACGTAATGATCCCTCTCTTTTCTTTTATCACACACACACACACACACACACACACACACACACACACACACACACACACACACACACACACACACACACACACACACACACACACACACACACACACACACACACACACACACACACACACACACACACACACACACACACACACACACACACACACACACACACACACACACACACACACACACACACGGTTTCATCTGCTAAAGAGACATTTTGTCCAAAGAGAGAGAATTTTGGGCTTAGACATAAAATAAAAACACAAAAAAATACATGTATAGATGTATGACTATTGTGTTCTCAAGGTGAGGCAAGTTTATTTTATTGCCCCTTTCGACAATAAATCTTCATATATGAGACATAGAAGGATTAGAAAACATCTCTGCTGCTCCCAAGTGGTTCGAAACAATTATTACAGGTTAAAATGAACTAAAAAACAAACATTTTCTCTATTACAGAATTAAAATTAAATGTAACCTATACGGTAAATAAGGACAGTTTAAGAACAGTTAAAACCAAAATAACAAACGGGGGGAAAAAAACTAAAACGTAAAAAACATGAAAGAGGAAATTTAAAAAAACGAAACTTTACTTTTTAAACTTAATCAAATTTGTAGTTAAATAATCTGAGTCATGCTATAAAATAGTTGCATGTAACATGCGTGTATGTATCAAGTTTCTAACAGGTCTCGTGTTTATTTTTCTCATTCCTATCTCAAACATAACTGAGGAACAGGAACAAATCTTGTTTTTGCACCCATCTCTCTGCATTTCCTGTCAAGTAATGACATTATTGGAAAGGATTTGTTTATTTGCTATCTCTGAAGGATGTCCTATTCTGACGATATGCAGTGCTTTTCTATTTATTAATAGTGAATAATCACTGACCCGCTCTCCACCTCGTCCCATCAAAAAGGTTTATTTTTGGCTGTTTTCCTGACCAGGCCAAACTAACGGGGTCAAACAGTGAGGAGGTATTACATAAGCTCTTTGTCTTCAGGCTTCCCAGGTCAGAACAATTGCTGAAAACACAATTCTGGGCGGGAGAGGTAAGATTTGTGCTTCTGGATGAATTCCCGGGACACGGGACAATCGGTTTGTCAACACTGCATGATGTAAGATATCCATTGTGTTACTGTATCGCAGAAGGAGCAAAAGTAGTCTGCTTCTAGTTTAGTCCACATCTCAAGTTATGTTGACTGATTCAGAAATGTCTGCCGTTGTTCATGTGAACGTTATTGCATATTTGTATGCATGCATGCACGGCTGTTCTTCGGGGGTCAAGGGTCAACAATATCAAGAATCTCGAGGCGATTGTTATTATCTTCGTCTGGACAAAAGTGTGAAGTGTCGGCTGCATGGTCCGCTTTCAGCTTCTTTAGGAGAAATATTTAAAGACAAGACAAGACTCGATGTCAATCAGATAAAATACGTTGTATAATAAGACTGGACTCTTATAAGTTAGGATTCAAACGTCGGATTCTAACATGGGAAACTGGATGTTTGTTTACAGCAAGATCGGAGTTGTGTCGGGGGTCAGAGCTGCTCAGTGTCCTGGGATTAGACTAGTGCATAAACAAACTATCCCTGGATTATCTTACTGGACAATCGTCCCGAGACATGCTGAGGTCCCAGAGGACAGACATGACATGAGTGGACAGAAAGGCGAAAGGTTTTGACCGGGTCAGCTCACAGCATGACACAGCAGAGAAACCGTTTTTTCTGTCTCCGTCTCAGCTGGCTGAGTGGTATTTCTCAGTAGTAACACAGCGGGTGTTTTATCATCTATTTCAAGCTCAAAGAAGGTCTTAATTTTCCTGGAATGTATTGAAGGTTATGAATTTCATTAAAAATGTTTCATGTGAACAAAATCTTAAAAGGGGACGCGGGTCAGTTCTTGTGTCTTGAGTTTAAATTAAAAAGATTTCAATGAATTTGGACTAGCACATTATATAAAAAAACAGTTACACAACCTCCTATTCAGTCTGCTATCTGCATGCCAGTGAATGCCTTTAAAGCATGATTCATCTTCTGTTTATTTGGATAGGTATCCTCGTAAACTGCAGTTTTTTTTTTGCATTGGTCCCTGCGTGGTATCGCCGCACAGCCACAAAGTTCCTCCTTCCAAACCTGGGTCTGTGTAGAGTTTCTGCGTGGGCTTCCTCCTGCAGTCAAAAGACAAGCACTGATACGGTGGCCCTGAAGTGCAAAACACAACAGCAAATTCAAAAACAGTACAGTAAACCGTCTTCACTGTGACGCTTTACCGTACAAGGTGCGGGTGCAGTAAAATAACTTGAAAATCACCCCAGAAGTAGTTTGTGTAGCTTAGTGTTGTGTTATTCGATTCGCTGTTGTGTTTTTGGATTTGCTGTTGCGTTGTTAGATTTGCTGTTGCGTTGTTAGATTTGCTGTTGCGTTGTTAGATTTGCTGTTGCGTTGTTAGATTTGCTGTTGCGTTGTTAGATTTGCTGTTGCGTTGTTAGATTTGCTGTTGCGTTGTTAGATTTGCTGTTGCGTTATTCGATTTGCTGTTGCGTTATTCGATTTGCTGTTGCGTTATTCGATTTGCTGTTGCGTTATTCGATTTGCTGTTGCGTTATTCGATTTGCTGTTGCGTTGTTAGATTTGCTGTTGCGTTGTTAGATTTGCTGTTGCGTTATTCGATTTGCTGTTGCGTTATTCGATTTGCTGTTGTCTTATTCGATTTGCTGTTGCCTTATTTGATTTGCTGTTGTCTTATTCGATTTGCTGTTGCGTTGTTCGATTTGCTGTTGCGTTGTTCGATTTGCTGTTGCGTTGTTAGATTTGCTGTTGCGTTGTTAGATTTGCTGTTGCGTTGTTAGATTTGCTGTTGTCTTATTCGATTTGCTGTTGCGTTATTCGATTTGCTGTTGCGTTATTCGATTTGCTGTTGCGTTATTCGATTTGCTGTTGCGTTATTCGATTTGCTGTTGCGTTATTCGATTTGCTGTTGCCTTATTCGATTTGCTGTTGCCTTATTCGATTTGCTGTTGTCTTATTCGATTTGCTGTTGCGTTATTCGATTTGCTGTTGCGTTGTTAGATTTGCTGTTGCGTTGTTAGATTTGCTGTTGTCTTATTCGATTTGCTGTTGCGTTATTCGATTTGCTGTTGCGTTATTCAATTTGCTGTTGCGTTGTTAGATTTGCTGTTGCGTTGTTAGATTTGCTGTTGCGTTGTTAGATTTGCTGTTGCGTTATTTGCTGTTGTGTTATTTGATTTGCTGTTGTCTTATTCGATTTGCTGTTGTGTTTTTTAATTTGCTGTTGTGTTTTTTAATTTGTTGTTGTGTTTTGCACTTCAGGGCCACCGTACACTGAAGGGGTTAATTGGTGACTCTGTAGGTGTGTGACTGTATGCAACTCTGTCCCTGTGATTTAAGTTCACTGCTTTCTTCATGTGTCGCTGTACCTTAATGGTTATTTGTAGACTGGATGTTGTAGCGTAGGGCTGAAAACAGATACTCATATAGTATAAGTTGGGCGCCAGACAGGAGCATAAATCAACCTGTCACTCTTTAAATAAAAAAAGGATAATGAGTCAATTTAAAAGTATCTAAAGATCCCGCTAGCAGATAGCCCCAGCTACAAAATAAATTCTGGTAACCAAAATCTCTTTAAAGGAAAGGTTATTTAATCAATCTGGTAATCCCAAACAAAAAAGATAAACCCCTTCACAAATAGATTTCAAGCAATAAATCAAGGGTTTTTACCAACGATAACAAATTAAATTTAGGTGTCAAAGAACCAAAGAACAAAAATCGCATTCACCATAAAACATCACTGGAGAATGGTTCACTTAATAAAAATAAGTTCATGCAGTTCATTTGGGCATCCAAGTAGTGTGAGAGTGTGTATTTGTGTATGGTGAGAGGGTTCGCTGGATCCAGGGGATGGTCGAAACAATCCTGAGAGGGGAGAAGAAGCCTGGAGAGAGACAGGCAGATACCACTTAGCTGTATGTTGTAAGCCCAGACCAGCTACAAGTGCCGCACCAAAGACAAGAAGTTTGCCTTTTCCACACGATCCTGGGTTACTTTCTGGTCCTGTTGTGCTTGTATGTTTCCTTTCCAGCTTATATATTTGTGGATTTCTCCTGCTCACACTTGCGTCCTCCTATTCTCCTCCGTGTGGCCTGTTGTTTGAAAAGATCCCCCTTCCTCCCATCTCACAGGTGCTCTTAATGATTTCCTAACTCCTCCCCCTTACCTGTGAGGAGGAAATGCAAGTCTGCACTTCCTGCCACAATGTGACTGAATACTTGACTTGCTATACAGTATACAGGGTTCCCACACCTTTTTCATGAAGCAAGCACCTTCAAGCACCTTCAAGCACCAGTTTTTCCATTTTTCCAGCACCTTTAAATAGGTAGCCTACTAGTTGTGTTTGCCATGATGGTCATGGGAAGCGCAGCGGTGCCACTGTATGGCATAATAATATGGGTCTAATTAGCATTTTTTCATATGGTGGTAGATTGACTGTTTTGATTTTTAACTAATTGTGAAATTTCAAGCATTTTCAAGCACTTCACAAAAAATTCAAGCGTTTTACACAACCTTGAAAACACTGAATTGAAATTCAAGCATTTTCAAGGAATTCAAGCACCCGTGGGAACCCTGAGTATATTGGTAAATAGGGATGTAACGATACACTCAACTCACGACTCGATTCGAGTCACGATTTTTTGTTCACTATACGATTTTTTCACGATTTTTTAAAATCAAAATGAGCTACAGACAAATTCTGACAAAATAAAATTATCTTTTTATTTGTAGGAAAAAAATCTCTCTTTACAGAAACCCTCAAACTGTGTGTGTTCTTATTAGGGCTGCCAGCAAGCAGCTGATCTGACCATCACCTTTCAGCTTGAAGTATGAGCGAACTGAAAATAAAAACAATTAAGATGATAGCTCATTAACCCTTTGATGAGAGTCCACGGCCCCGGGAAACGGCGAGGTCCGGGCGCTGTAAACGCAGAGCCGGTGGCTGCGCACCGCCGCGGAGGAAATGCGCGAGGCGGGGGCCAGCCAGCGCCGGGGAGAGGTCCCACGAGGGGATCCTCCCGCACCGTGCGGCCGTCCCTGACCCGAGTTTAATCCCCCGGGCAGACTGCGCGGAAGTTGCGGTGATTGGTTAAAATTGCAACACCGCCCTGAATTCACTGAAGTTGCGTTGAAGTTGCAAATCGCAACATCGTGAATTTTCTGGAGGGTCTGTGTCATGGTATCATTTACGGTACAGTCAGGCCTGACGCCGATTACCACTACTGCGCATGTGTGTAGGGGTGTGTGTGTGTGACACAGAAAGGCAGACGCGGCAGTGGAAGCTGCAGCCACAACGTGACCTATTTCTAATTAAAAAAAACTTACTCTCGCATTCGCCAAGAATCGCGATTCATTTTTTCTGTGAACCGGTGCGAGTCGTCACGCATTTGTACCGATTTTAATCGTGTCACGATGTATCGTTACATCCCTATTGGTAAATAATCGCCGCCTTGCTTGTTTGCCTTGAGACTACAGATAACAGCTCTACATGTAATCCCTATAACCTAATTCAGAATAATGAATTTCTTATTATTAAATGAATGTTTAGTACTCTATAATTTCAGTTCACTAACAAGGACCAGGACTTACTGCATATTATGACTGAGGGTGAACCAAGATGATGTACTGTAGGAGGGCAATAATAATGTTCACATTTTAGATCAGGACAGGTGAAAGTGGAGTAAAGGAGGCTTCAGACATCCGTTATCCCCGAGCTACCATGTTGTCCTTTCATACGTTCCCAAGAGACCGGACGACAATCCACACTTGGCCTCGCGTGACTCCTGCGACCACCGTCCACACCAGACCTCAGGTGACGACCCGAACGACTCGGATAACAGTCGAGCGCTAACGAACCAAGTGGAAACAAAGGCCTGGATGACGATCCCACCAAGGCTATGTACTGTACCTGTGTTGACCGCCAGTCAGTCAGAACTGAAGAGAGGCGAGACATCTTCACGGATCTCCAAACAAGTCCGTCTGAAAGAAAGATGACCTCGAGACTGTAGGAGGGGTGAAGGGGTGAGAGGAAGAGGGCTGAGGGGAGATGGATGGATGGATGGAGATGTTGATGAGAAGACAGGAGCAAACCAGGAGGAGAGGAGGAAGTGAACAGATAAGGTGTGCTTTGGGTTTGAGTCGTGGTCTAATGTTGATTGTTACAGTAATTTGGCCCAGCTGTTGATGTGATGTTATATTGGTTAACTTGTATTTTCTGTTTATTTGTAGACAACTTTAACCGTTGGACCTCATCTTCTATTGTTCTAGGAATGTGCACGGTGGCAATAAATGGTTGAAATGGAAACATCAGTCGTCCCTCTGACATCCTCAGTCTCTTTCTAACCCATCCTATCTGCAGACGACAAGAATGTGTAAAAAGAGATCCTCTGTTGGGACTGACTGTAGTGGAGATTTCTGAGGCAGCTGAAATCACTAATAAGAAATTGTGTGTATGTATGCTGTTGATGTAAGTATGTTAAATAGTGCATTAGTGAACTTGAAGGCTGAGAGTTAATAGGACGATGTCTCTTTGAACAATGTTTCTCATTATTCAAACACTCGGTTTGACACAATGTTTCTACAAGCAGCCAGACTGAGGTTTGTGTGTCTGCGTGGTCATAGATAAACGTCCACACTATAAATTCTGATAAATGAGTCCCTGATTTGCTATTTAGGAGTCTGCACACAACGTGGAATGATCTTCAAAATAAAAGTGGGTTGATTATTAGTTACTGGCGGTGGTTTGTTGAGAGAGGCAAAGCTGAGGCATGTCAGAAGGAAGAACTGTCCTGCTGGATGAACACACTGCTTGGAAACTTGAAACGAGAGGAAGCCGGTCAGCACGAGGTGCCGGTTCGTCCCATTTTACTTCCGCCATGTTTTTCCGACCCCCCTCGGCTTGAAGGAAGCAAAATGCTCTGAATCAGCAGGAACAAAGGGACGCAAGACGTGTGTGTTAGTGCTGAGTGTCCATGCCTTTAAACTTTGGATTCCTGTCTTCCTGCAGAGGAAGGAAGAAGCTCAAAGTCATCTGATTCATCAGGATTTGTTGGCACCCGATTATAAACTACGGCACCTTCTGCCAGCGTTTTTCCAGACTTCCCATTCTTCTTTAACCAGAAGTAATGAAGTGCCGCCTTCTATTATTTTTACTTTCAGGACTGTGACTCAGATGTTAGAGCGCGCCCGCTAGTAATCGAACGGTTGCTGGTTTGTTTTCCAGCTCCACTCTGTCAAATCGAAGTCACCTCGAGCCTTGAGCGAGTCACTGAACCTGTGACCTCAGCTTAGTACCAATGTGAGCACTTTGGAGAAGGAGTGCTCCTGGTGTGTGGTGGTAAGATTGCTTTAAGTGGCTTGTTCATTTATCATAAACTCATCAAAATTAGCAGTTTTGTGACGTGCGTCAACGTTTCTCGGACTTCGGTTTATTGATTTTCCAGGTGTGGAGGCAATAGATGCACTCGAGCTATCTGACTCCAGAATTCAGCGCCATGTTGCGGTTTCTCCTGTTTTCGTGCCTGTATTTTCTTCTTGCACATGCAAACAAGATTTTTAGTAGCAGCTCTTTCTCAGTTTGTACTCTGAGAACTATGATAACAGGCTGCTGATTTCTTCCTAAATTTTGGACATGCCTATAGTCTGTGAATTCTCCTGATTTGCTAAAACTTCTTCGTCTTTTGTTTGCTGCAGGTTATCCTCCTGAAAATGGCTGAATGGCAGACATAAGGTAGGAGACGACGAGTCTTTCTTTCTGTTTTCCAGTTTTAGCCTGTTTGTGCATGTCTGTCTTTCTGTCTGTCCAAATCAAATGGAGGATGTGCGTCACAGTTCAAAACAAAAACATCCAGCACAATACGGAGGCGGAGTTAAAGCCTTGAGACGTGTTTTCCATGCAACAGGGAAGCGGACCAAACTCATCAAAAAGCTGTTTAAACATTTACAGAGTGGGGGAAAAAATGGACTTTCATCACATCGATGGCACGATTCTGACGCCGTTACAGAAAGTTACAAAGATTCACAACAAATCATTTTGAGAGTCAGAGGTCACTAAATTTAAAATCTCTACATTTTATACAATATTTAAATTGATTATAACGCAGAATAAACCCAGCACCATAAAAGCTGCCAGTCAAACACCGCTGACTTGTTGCGGGCATCCTGTAAACATTCATATAACCCGTAGCCCCTGGAGTATGTGTCAAATTATCGATTAATGAACACTTTTTTTAAAGTGCTTAAACATTTTTAGAAGCAGTGTTTAAAAAGAGGCAATATTTGATATTGAACCTTTTTAAAAGTAATCCCACTTACTTAAAAGAGAATTTGAAATTTCCCAAAGGGGGGTTCGGTGCCTTGCTCAGGGGCATCTCGACAGTGCCCAGGAGGTGAACTGGCACCTCTCCAGCTTCCATATTTTTGGTCCATGCTGGGACTTAAACCGGCCACCCTGCATGACTTACAGTACTCCTTACAGTCTGTTCCATTACGGCCTGAACACGTGTGATGTTTTTCTAAACGCTGCAGCAACTCTGACAATTTAAACTCTGAGAATGCCTCATACTTTATGTCTTTTATGTCAAAGAATCTGCGAGTAATATTGTCCACCTCATGTAGTGGAGCTCAAATAAAGAACGAGTGTATCACAACTGCATCACAGAGTCAAACTCTTTAATGCTTTTCATTCAATCTACTTAATAAACCACAAATGGACTACTGCCATGTTCATATCTGGTCCCACAGTTGTTGTGAATTGTGGCTGAATGTCACCTGGTTGCTCAAACAAGCCACCTTTAACAGCACCCACCTGTCAGTCAAAGCGTCCACGCTCTTAATCCTGCATAACTTTAAGCCTTAATATAATGTGAACAGGTGAGTTGTATATAAATTCACCCTCAGCACAGTTGTCATGAACGGGGAAATTAGCTACAGAGACCAAAACTGTTTTTTGTACCAGGCTGTAAACATGTTTATTTCTGCTGTGAAACATGGGGACTTATGGAGACTGACTCACTTCTGGAGCCAGCCTCAGGTGGACGTTAGAGGAATTTTTGCATAACCAGTTTGCATCTGTAGATTTTTATTTTGGCTACCAAAATAAAAACTATTTATTATGTGTAAAAACTTTAAAGAGACAAAATAAAAACAGAAGCACAACGCTAGTTTTAAATTCTCCCCGCCCTGAAGCTTGACATTCCCATACATCATGCAGTCTGTGTTTACAGAAAGTGCTGCAGAACAGAAGCATGAAAACTACTTTTCAAGAATAACACGTCAGTTTTAATCCAGGAAAAACAAACGCTCAGCTAGTCCTTTGTTGAATTCCTAAATCTCAGCTGATAAGCTGTCGAAATGTTACAAATGCTCTGTAAACTATCCGTAGGCGAGTCTGCAAAAAGGGAGGCACACAAACCGCAGAGCACGCCGCTACATGCTGCTCCTCAATTAGTGTTTGGAAACTGCTAAACGGTCTTGAACTGAACACAGTACTGAACAAGAACAACTCAAACATGAAAGTACATGCTCTCACACACACACACACACACACACACACACACACACACACACACACACACACACACACACACACACACACACACACACACACACACACACACACACACACACACACACACACACACACACACACACACACACACACACACACACACACACACAGGCTTGCTTGTGCAAACTTGAATTATCTGATAACAGTCTAACACTTACGGTGGATAAATTAAAGGCTAAACATAAACCAGCCTGAGAAAATGTGACATAGTAAGTTTCTACATTTGATCTGCTTTTCGATTAAGACCAATTAAAATCCAGACCTGATGACAAGTGTGTTTAACGTTAAAATGTCCTTTAGAAAGGAGGCTATTGATTACTAAGGGAGTGCCACAGGGTGCTGTACTAGTACCTCTGTTATTTACAGTTTGTCAAAAATCGTGGGAGAAATTTAAATGTTGTGAATTTTATATTTTGACTCCGAAAACAAATATATTCATTGTTGTGTTGGGTAGCGCCTCGGCTCAGCATTAGAAAGCTTTTGAGGATTTAAAATTTGAACTTTCAGTTAGTTTTAAGTATTGAAATCATGAAACATTAAGCTCCGTTAAATCTCCCCTAGGTGTCTTCAAGTGAACAAAAAAAAACAACTTTCAACTGTCCGCATTTTCCACAATTCTATAAAATAAGCTACAGACTTTAATAAATAAAAGAAAACAGTATCATAATTCTGATAATTTACGAAATGTATCAATAATCTACCTTTGTACTTGATGGAAAATCATTGATTAATTAATTAATTATCTCAGTTAATAATCAGTAACAATCTTTCAGTGAAAACATAAAACTTGATGTAAAGCTACAATAAACCACACGTGAAGCCAGTGAGGGAGAGTAAGATCAGTATGCTTTAATAAGATATCAGTGCAGAAACACAAACTTCTTATTGGGTTAAATCCCCCATATAGTAATAACAATGATAACAATATATGATAATAATAAGATCAATATGAATTTTTTAGCATATTAAAAAAATCAGCTAATATAACTGTAACTGTATGATACTGAGGAGAAATGAAATACAAGTAGCTGAACATGGATCCCATAAGAAGAAACAGAAGCCCAGTTGTTACACGAGACAAAATGCTGATATTAAAGTAGACGAGTGGATTAAGTCACTTTTGTTTTTCGGGGAAACCCTTCAAGCAGCACAGTGTGTTGAGCACCAGGACTGGTGATTTCATCTTTTGGGATTTAAATAGCAGAAGCCCCCGTCCATTTTTATTTTTATTAAGTTTTCTATCCATATTAGATAAGATAAATCAACACTGAGCAACCAAAATATTCACATTTCTTCATTTTAGCAAAGATAAAACAATGTTAAGACGCAAAACTATACGGACTAACAGCAGTTTCTTTAACTCTAACAATATCCTGGTTGTTTTTATCTTGGTTAAAATGACTAAATGTTTTATATTCAGAACCATTTTTCATTGTCTGGCTTAAAACGAGGGCGGGATTTCAAATCGGCCTAGATTGTTTTTATTTTAAAATCGGCTTCCATCTAGCCAACTCTTTCAACATACATTAAAGCAATTTAGTTAAAGTCCAAAGTCCGTCTGAGGTGCTGCTCGTGTTCCATGTGCATGTTTCAGAACATTAAACTCAAGCTCTGATTTATCTCAACAGAACACGTAACATTTAAGGTTTTTAAATACTATACATGATCCTACAGCGTACTGTAGGAATAGCTCACTTTGCAGCCTTTTCACATTGAAATAGGAAAAACTTCCAATATGAGTGCTCCCCCTCTTCGAGAAACTGTGGATACATCAGGGGAGAAAAGGAACATTTGGGTTTTGAATCTTAAAGGAGTGAAGTGAGAGCAGAAACGGAGCGAACTGTCGAGCCGAGCAGTGGAGAGATACATCAGCATCAGTGGGCAGGCTGAGCAGGATGCATCTCTTCCTGTGTGGCTCGACTCGACGTCACCGCCTTTCATTTCTCCTTCATGAAGTTCATGTCCAGTGCCGTTAAACATGGCGTGGCTTGTTCATTCATTTACTAATCTGGATTTAATCTTAAATCAGGTTTCTCTGCAGAAACGGTAATTGAAGCTACTTCCACTTCTAAAAAAGCAGTTTAGATACTGTAATATTTGATTTTAAATATCACGTTGCCTCCAAATTCACTGTATTTCTGTCTCGGCAACTCGTAGAAATAATAGCCAAAACTCTGAAAACAAATTAAAAGTCATTATATCAAATCGTGTCATTGTTTGTTTTGACAATATTTATCTTGTAACCTTCTTAACCGCCTTACACGTGTGCAGCAAAGTGAGCCTCTATTTACCAAAATAAAAGTCTCCCAGGAGAACTTTTAAAAAACTCTCACCAACAGACAGACTGTCAGGTTGTTTGAAGAGGCGGGGGAAACCATTTCCTTAAAAACCATGAACCAATACCGACTTGTCATCACCAGGGGAGCTACTGTGGCTTCTGTTAGGGTCGAATCTAAAAGGTTTTGCTTGTCTCTTCGCTGTCTAGGCTGCAGTATCTAAATTATGCAAAAAAAAAACTGAGTGCCTATTATGAAAATCATCCCAACTGTGACCACTGTATTCCCAATTTTCTAATTATTACAAAACTTCTACTGTATTTTCACATTAGTTTTGAGCTCTGCGAGCTGGTTAACTGACGACAAACGCTGGGAGACGCAGTTAAACTGTCAATTAACACGTGAATTCAAATAAAAGCTGCAAACCTAAGGGAGGTTGTTTCCTAATGCCAACTTTAGATGAGATACAGTGTCAAGTTTAGGATTTAATTCGATAATAGCCCCCAGAGTTAAAAAGGAAGTCGTCTACGGGTTGGAGAGAACAAACTGTGCACTTGAAGGGCAAACTCGGTATACGCGTGGAGAACCATGAAGTCGTGATAAGGCACATTATACGGTTTCAAAATTAAACTTTCAGCACGGAATAAAGCAGAGAGCATCGAAACGCAGTGTTAGTGGATCCAACAGATGTAATAAAAGTTCTAAAAATGACACATACATGATCAATAAAGCACCATTGCTTTATATATATATATATATATGCAACTGGAAAACTGTGATTAATTATGTGGCAACTTCACCTTCTTAACAATATTCAAAATGCTACATATCTGTGAAAGTGAAACTTAGAAAACTGATATTCTTTTAAATCTTTAAACTTTTTTTTTTGTTTGTTGCTTTTGTCGTTTTATCATCTTTAAGCAAGAACAAAAACAGTACTGCCCAGTCAACAGATATTACAGGGATAAGATATTAATGGTAATTAAAAGGATAAAACTCTGGAAAAACAAAATAAAAAAATGCCACAACACGGAAACAGCACAAGAGGAAACAGCACTGCGAGGGATCTGATCCATCTGCATCTACAGGCGTAGATAAGGACAAAGTACCAGGACACAAACACTAAAAACACTTCGACATTAGTTTTGTCTTTTTTTTTCTCTTTTTTTTTTAAATACGTAACGTATATGTGTACATATATGTCTAGAACTGAAACTCAAAAGCGGTCACTACACAAAGACAATTACCTCAAAAAAAAAAAAAATAGTGAGATTAAGAAAAATATTTTGAGAACAGAGAGTGCATATATATATAACTGACATCATTTGGGTGAATTTTTGACCTTACTCTTCGTCAAAGCCGTCTGCGATCGGCAGCCACTCCGTCTCGTTAATTATAAGAAAAACTGGCCTTGTCCTAATCCTAAAGAATAATACATACACATCCACTTTCAAGTCACTTCACAGGCTGCTGTACTGTACTGAAACCAAGGCTGCTGCTGCTGCTGCTGCTGCTGCTATGTACATACGTATATTTCCAATTGATTATGTAGTTGCTGCTTACACTATCTGGTTTTGTGCAGTGGTGTGCAAAGCGCGGGTGGAGGGGAGCGACCTCTGCTGCCCTTCTCCGCCTAAAAAAGATCAAGTGCCTTTGCCCCCCCCCACCCACCCCCATGATCCGACAAAGCTGGTCCCCTCCTATAGCGCACTTCTGATTGGCCCCTGTACACTTTACATAACCGCAAACCGTGCCGTGATTCACACTTCTACTTTTTTCTTGTAGCGTTCCAGTCATACACGCGTTTCTATTCATTTCTGTAAGTGTGCAAATTGATGACAGCTCAGTTACAGCATGATTAAGAAATGTCTGTTTCTAGTTTGAATCGTGAAGCTTAGAACATTGTTGTCTTTTAAACTTTGATGGTCGGATCAAACATTCAAACATGCTACCTCACTATAATTATTATTTCCTGTTTTTTCATTATTTTCTTACATTTTACAAATAATCCATGTTTCATGCAACTCGATGTTCAAAAACTGATTTTTTTTCCTCGTGCACAGAAATGAATGGAAACCTGCCTGGAACAGCAGAAAAGTAAAAACATAAAATCAGAAGTGTAACTATACCTGATGTGCAGTTAAACAGCCTATAGTATATATTAAAGGGCAAACATGAAAACTAAAACTTGAACCCAGGAGAGGTTTGTATCATCATCAAACCTCAGCCTCAGAGTCTTTGCACACCACTCGTTTTTCTGTTTTTCCGTGTTGCGTGAAGTGTGCGTGAGCCTACAGAAAAATCACATGAACTTGTTACATGTGTGTGTGTAAGTCAGATCCTTCGTACAAATGATCGGTTTGCTGAATAAGGCTGCAGTAGCTTTGTCGCTGACTTAGCTTTTAGCTCAATGAAAAAAAAATTGCACAATAAGAAAAAGACCCTGTATCACTCGAGCTACTTAACCTGACGGAGAGAGAGAGAGAAACATGTTTTCAATAAATCAAACACAGATGAAGAGGGAAAAAAAAACATTATTCAACTTACAGTAGAGTACATGTGTTGTATGTTTATTAGTGTGCCTGTGAGGTGGACACAAACAAATAAAAACCCGGTAGATTTAAGAGGAAAATAAAAAATAAATGAGAGAGGAGAAACAAAGCAAAGTATTGATATGTTAAAGTGTCCCGTCGATTTGGATTAAATAACATGGGGGGGTTTGATAAAAGCGAAAAGGGCCACTGACGATTAATAACAGAAAAATAAACTGATTAAAAGAACTAAAATATCAATATAATGTCATCAGAGCTGACTGTAACTGATCTAGTAAATCACTTTCTGCTGTGAGAAACTGTCTCCCGAATGAACAAGCGGCGCTACGTTGTCTGAACAGAGCGAATGAGGATGTGCGACAGGTAGAGGCAGGTCGACGGCTCGAGCAGAGCTGGGTATCGTTTCTACTCGTGTTTGACGTCCTCAGCTAGCACTGTCTGATTGTGGGGGCTGTATCTGTATCTGTGGTTACAATGTGATGGAGGAGAGAAGACAAAATCACTGCTCCAACTCGTCAACGCTATAACGACATGATTAAAACGGGAATGGATGAGCAAGATCAGAGCATGTTCTGTAAAGAACTCTTGGTTCAGAAAAGTGGGCTGGGTCTAATTGCTGGTCAGATACATGAGGTGTTAAAGTGTAGGTAGTATAATTTCCTCTCCGATGACCTAAACGAGCGAGCTGAGGCTGGGAACCGAGCTGCATAGAGTTCACATCAGCGTGAAGGTCTGTCACAGATAGCAGGTCTGGATAAGACACAGGTTGTAGGTTTGAATCCCATACCCTGTATGTAGCTTGGTCGTGGACTCCCAGGTGTCTGGCTGTGAATGTTTGGGCCTTTAGGGCAGGTTGTGTGTTCGAATCCCATGTCACCTCTTTTTACACCAAAGACCCGACCTGTGTTTGAACGCACTGACCTGTGAGAGACGTTTACATCAAACCTGACGACCAGCCATGAATCCCAGTGTCAAGACTTTTTTTTTTTTTGTTTTTTTTTTTACACGCAGGTCAGACAAAGTGTTCCATCCCGCGTTGACATTTTTTCACCAAGCAACCCGAGTTATCTCATATGTGTGGGTCGTCTATGTATGTGGCTCAATGCGTGGCAGCCGGTGGTCAACCTGCATGTGATTTTGAGTCGAGTTGTAAAGTGGCTTGACCCTGATGTCGTAGCTTGTTTAGATGGTCTAGGTACAGAGCTATGTGGAGACAGGGGACAGAGTGTGGGACTGAGCCAAATAAGCTAAATAAGGCAGGATGTGGTTATGAATACCATTCCCTATAGGTAGCTTAGACTCGGGGCTCTTAGAAGGCCCAGAGGTACAAAGGTAAAGAGGCTTATGTCCCGGGCTGGGAGTAAGTCTGGGTCTATGGCGGCGGGGTGGGGGGGTTGAATCTGGGGCTTTAGGTGGCCTGGTCCAGGGCTCTCAGCAGGTCACAGCCCTGGAGGAGGTGCAGGTTACCCTGCAGCGGGACGTTGACCTCGCAGTCGTAACGGGTCAACTCCGGCAGACAGGATGACTCGAACGAAGGGCCCAGCAGACGACTGGCTATGCCTGAGGAAAACAGAAACTAAAATTAATTTATTAATTAAAGCAACTTGTTTCAAGAAAGAAACAAAACTCGAAGGTGACTTGCTTTGGGAACAGACTGAAATGCAGATTTATTCTCTTCTATTAACAAAAAACAACTTTAAACAAACAGGAAGCGCGGCACTGGTCCTGTTGCCTGCTAACTGATTAATAACTTTCCGTGCTACGAGCGCTTTGCTTGAGTTTCAAAAGCAGTTTAAAGTCAGGCGGGCTCACCCTCGCTCTTGTTTGAAGGCAGCATGTTATACTGTGTGTAGTTGCAGCTCTTTTGGGGGAAGGGTTTCTCATTCGCGCCGCCTATCCCGTTTCCTGGATACTGAGACTTCCTGTGTTGCTGCAGAGCGCTGAGACACGAGGACATGCCGCCTGGCATCATCCGCCCCATCCCCAACTCTGTGACACAAAGATTACAGGTACATTTTGTTGGGTGGAAGCGATAATAATGTGACAAACACACACATACAGGAGGTAGCGCTCATACCTGCCAGTGATCCTGCACTGAGGGAGCGATCCATGCCAACGCAACTGTCCTCCCTCATCTTCTTCCAGATGATATCTGAAGGCTTATTTTCATCCTGAAACACAATCACATGGTGACTCCATTGAGCTGCCAGGCCACAAAACAAAGTGAATTTCCCAACAAATTCAAGGCACACAGCTCTGTTAAAGGATAAATCCTTAAAACAAATAAGACGTATATAGATATAGGTCACCTCCTCACGCAGTCACGATTACAGTTTTACAAACCCGCTTCTCTTTGGATCCAAGTATCCAAGTCTCAACTTAACTATGTAGAACATAAACCGGAAAAATAACCAAATCTGAGCAAGTTAACAAAATCTGGTGAGCGGACGGAGCAGTGCCGTGACGGAGACATGCAAACCTGTTGTATATTAAATACTTTTTGTTTTTCAGAGAGACTCACCACAGACATCTGGGTGAAGGAGCGCTTGATTCTGCTGGACATGGCCGCTCTGGCTTGACTCATGTCTCTGTAGGCTTGTACAAAGTTGTCGATGGATCTGCACGCACACACATGAATATGTAGGTATTGAAAACATTTTGAAACCTTCTCTTGTGCATTATTGTTTGTGTTTAAAATGTGAACGTAAGGCCGTCACCTCTGTTTCTGCACGAGGTGCGACATGTTCTGTTGGCAGGACAGACGCTCCTCTCCTGACAAGGCGTCCATCAGGTAGGCCTTTGCGGCTCGTGGTTGTTGTTGGTAGGTTAACAGAGGGTCCGGTGGCCACTGAAGATTCTGCCTGCCACCCATGGAGGACAGAGGGGTGCTGGCCGGAGCCTGGTACGGGGGATTCTGCATGTGCCCCATCATGCACGAGCCTGCACGGGGGTCCACGGTCTCCTGGCCGCTGCTTCTCTTCTCCCTCTGCGCCCAGGATGCAGCCGGCTGGTGCTGGTAGTGACCCTGAGGAGGGGAGGACAGGGGCTGGAAGAGGCTGGCGATGTCGCTGAAGCTGTCGTGTTTTTGGGCGAGGCTGCTGTTGCTCCCCATGGATCCTGCCGGACCACCCTCCAGGGGCTCTGACTCTGGGATGATGGGATTTAGCTGGAAGTCCTCGCCATCCATCGGGATGTAAGGAGCCAAAGTCTCCAGGTCTAAGTCACTCAAGTCCCTCTGGGAAAAGTTAAGGATGACAGGGTTTGTTAGAAATGTAAACACAGGCAGTGAATGTTTCTGAAGTTCAGAGAGGGGACTATTACACTGCCGAAGTAAAACATGTTACTAATAACTGATTTATATCTACAAAATGTCTTCTACATGGGAAAAAATTAGCCTATGGTAAATTTAGCTTTTCCCAGTAAACACGGCTTCAAAAGTCAAATGAATGCATGAATCACAGAGGGGAGGTTGGTGCACACACACCTCAGTGTTTGCAGGACTGTTGCCGTCTGTGTCCAGAGCAAACAGCTTCTCCGTCAGCTCCACCTTCAGGTCACTCTCCACCGAGCTGTAGTAATCACCTGGGCTGCTTGGCTGCAAGGGTGAAAGCCAGAGAGGGGAGGATGGGAGAGCAGAGAAAGGACAAAATGTAAGAAAGAAGCGAGTGTAAAAAAAAAAAAACAGATGAGTTTTGACAAAGGCACCATTCACTGCTATGAGCCCTGCTCCTTCCAAATATCCACCCCCGTTGTTCTCACACACACTGCCCACAGCGAGTGACCTTCAACCCTCCTCAGGCCTCTCTGAACCCGGAGAGAACAAACTATGAAGCGACCAGTCGCTCACTCGCTGACTAATTACTCCTTTCAATTTAACACTCAGCCTGTGAAAGCCGCCCTCCCTCCCCGTCCTCACCGTGGAGCAGCTGCTGAGGCTCGAAGTGGGGCTCCCCGTCGGCGGGTTCTGCTGCACGGTGAAAGTACTGTCCATTTTAGCCAAGTCCCTCGGAACCGGAGCCAGGGTTTTGCCTGACGCTGGAGAGGCGGTCCTGTGGCTCTCGTTGGCCCAGGACGGAGGTCCCGGAGGGGGCATAACTGCGGCAGACACCTGCTGGGTGTATCCGGCTGGCTGCTGTGGCTCCTCGAACGGAGGGCGACCTGCGTGAAAGAAAGAAATTCAGTCAGATGAAAAGTTTCGGATGACAGTTTTTATGCAGATTTTAAGATTTTAAAGCTACTGGTTCAAATAAATATTAAAGTTCAAAATATTTAATTTCTGTTGGAATGTAATTACACTAGCTGTCACAAAAATAGACCACGAATGAACTCGTACAGACCGAAGTCCAGGGAGATGATCGTGTCTCCGGGTGTTGGCGCCAGCTGGGCGAGATCCTCGGGCTCCTCTTTGAGTTTGGTGAAGAGGGCATCTCCCGGCTCTCCGGCCACTCCCGCACCTCCGGCCGTGAAGAAGCTGCTCATGTGGCGTGGCTTGAACAGGGACTCCGTCTGCTCCAGGGAGAAAATCATCGACTTCTCCTCGATGTCGCTGCAGTACGAGAGCGGGAGAGCAAAGTGAGTTTGCATGGATGCAGAACCCCATATTCAGCTTCCCAGGGTTAAATTTTGACATCTGTTCACCTGAGGACGTAGTTTATGCACACGATGCACTGCGGCTGGGAGTTGCGGCTGTTATAAATAACAGTTCCTTGGGTTTCCACCCAGACAAAGCCTCCGTTCTTAGCCAGCATACGATACTGACCGCTCACCGCCTGACCCTTGGTACACACTGCAGAGAGAGAGAGAGAGAGTCCATCATCATCCTCAGCATGTCAGTGATGATGGATTTATGTTGCGGAAAAGATCTTTTATGACTGACGAGGCTCACACCACTTCAGAAACACCATCCCGTCATATCTTGAACACAGCATCTCTCATATTCACACATCTTACAGGTTGGTGGTTCAGAGTTCAGACACTTTTAAAGAATAAAGTCAAACATACGGTACAAAACAGGTTTATATAACGCGCTTTATGACTCATGAGTGACTCATGCGTGTTGGATAATCTCCTCAGAAGGAAACTAACAGGACACATACTTGCCAACCCTCCTAATTTTCCCAGGAGACTCACGCTTTAGATTCAGTTTCCTCCCGGGGTCACAATTCCCACATATTTATCCTGATCTTCAAACTTTTCTTTCTCTTTACGGTTTCCCTTTATCTTTCCGTCCAGACAACAACACAGTGACACAGAGGAGGTTTGGTTAAGCTTTGTCCTTCCGCAGCGAGAGAGAAATAAAAAAACTTAAATTTCAAACAGCACAGGATCGAGAACTGTTAAATAAATGCGTCAGACACTTGCTGGTGTTTATTTTGTTATTTTCATTTGTCAAAGTTTCTGAAACTTGAATCTTTTTCTGGTGTAGGAGCCCAGTGATTGTTTTTTTTAAAACGTATTTATTTCTTCTAACTTCATTATCTCCATTTTTTAGGTTTTAACGTTGGCAAGTGCGACCCAACGTGAGAACATACACGACACGTCAGATATAATAATGACAGATGTACTCTGAAGCTCTATTTTACGTATTAAATTTGTATTTTTATATCTAATTATTTATTCAACGTGTATTTATCTTGTGTGTGAGACTGCGAATCAATCAAACGTCGGTTAGCACTGGAAAGTGGGATGTTTGACTTTGAGCTGAGAAGGAGATGTGCTGGCTACGCTCCAGAGTTCAGTACTGGCGTGGGAACGGAGCAGGACTGCGGTCAGAGAGTGTACAGAAGGACAGAAACTGTGTGTGTGTGTGCGTGTGTGTGTGTGTGTGTGTGTGTGTGTGTGTGTGTGTGTGTGTGTGTGTGTGTGTGTGTGAGTGTGTGTCGGGAGGAAGCTCACAGCGACATTACATTTAGCAGAAAACGCTGTTAGCATGTGCTGATCAACAGGCTGGTCACGTTGTCCGTTAGAGCTGGTCATCTGTGTGTGTGTGTGTGTGTGTGTGTGTGTGTGTGTGTGTGTGTGTGTGTGTGTGTGTCATAGATAGAGAGTCTTTTATCTCAGCAGATTTCAGTCGACTACAGAACGCGGACACAGTATATATGCGACTTATTATGAGTCAGATAAACGAGTTTTAATATTCAGATAATTTACACACTGTCCATATTTCTGTTATTAATGTCCCTCATGTTTTAGAGTGAGTGTAACATTAATATCTTCTTCTTTGTGTTCCTGCTTATAAATGATCTCACTGTCATGTCTTATATTCTGTTTCCAGGCTGACGTGGTAACATCTGCTTCTTGGCTTATTCTGAGCTCATTAACAGCGATGTGTTATTAATCTCTGTTAAACAAACCAACATGATTTATTTCTTGTTTTTATGAAGAATTAGTCTTAAAGGCCAAATCTGAAATCACATCATTTAAACTCTTATAAGTTAGAATAAAAACAATATCAATACTAAAAAATCAGCGCGCGCTGACAGACTCTGTAGCACGAGCATAAAAAAAAAACGAACATCTAAAAATTGTTTTATTTTTTTAAATTCCTGCGTTTGTGATAAGATAGAGTTTAATAATGATACATTACAAGTTTGGCAGCGAAACAAAGACGTATATAGGAGAAAAAAAACATCTTGTGTTGACTTTTCGAATGACTCCCACGCTCTTCTCCATCGTTTGGTGCAAGTTGGTTATAAAACTGAGCTGATGAGGTTTTCAGCCTCGGCTCGTGCAAATAGTGACGCTACTATATTAGGAGCGCTCTCTCTAAGGAGGGCACAAGAACATCTGCAATAATACAACAACACAACAGGAGCTGCAGGCCTTCACTTTTTCTTCTTGTAAATAGTGACCCTGAGACACGTCCAGGTTTTAGACAGTCTGCGGGGATGTCACGGAGACTACTTCCAGGTTTTAGACAGTCTGCGAGGATGTCACGGAGACTACTTCCAGGTTTTAGACAGTCTGCGGGGATGTCACAGAGACTACGTCCAGGTTTTAGACAGTCTGCAAGACGTTACGGAGACTACGTCCAGGTTTTACACAGTCTGCGAGGACGTCACGGAGACTACGTCCAGGTTTTACACAGTCTGCAAGACGTCACAGAGACCACGTCCAGGTTTTTGACAGTCTGCGGGGACGTCACGGAGACTACGTCCAGGTTTTAGACAGTCTGCAAGACGTCACAGAGACTACGTCCGGGTTTTAGACAGTCTGCGGGGACGTCACGGAGAGTACGTCCAGGTTTTAGACAGTCTGCGGAGACATCATGGAGACTACGTCCAAGTATTAGACAGTCTGCGAGGACGTCACGAAGACTACGTCCAGGTTTTAGACAGTCTGCAAGACGTCACGGAGACTACGTCCAGGTTTTAGACAGTCTACGGAGACATCACGGAGACTACGTCCAGGTTTTAGACAGTCTGCAAGACGTCACGGAGACTACGTCCAGGTTTTAGACAGTCTACGGAGACATCACGGAGACTACGTCCAGGTTTTAGACAGTCTGCGGGGACGTCACGGAGAGTACGTCCAGGTTTTAGACAGTCTGCAGGGACGTCACGGAGACTACGTCCAGGTTTTAGACAGTCTGCAAGACGTCACAGAGACTACGTCCAGGTTTTAGACAGTCTGCGAGGACGTCACGGAGACTACGTCCAGGTTTTAGACAGTCTGCGAGGACGTCACGGAGACTACGTCCAGGTTTTAGACAGTCTGCGAGGACGTCACGGAGACTACGTCCAGGTTTTAGACAGTCTATGGAGACATCACGGAGACTACGTCCAGGTTTTAGACAGTCTGCAGGGACGTCACGGAGAGTACTTCCAGGTTTTAGACAGTCTGCGGGGACGTCACAGAGACTACGTCCAGGTTTTAGACAGTGAGACTACGTCCAGGTTTTAGACAGTCTGCAGGGACGTCACAGAGACTACGTCCAGGTTTTAGACAGTCTGCAAGACGTCACGGAGACTACGTCCAGGTTTTAGACAGTCTGCGGGGATGTCACGGAGACTACGTCCAGGTTTTAGACAGTGAGACTACGTCCAGGTTTTAGACAGTCTGCAGGGACGTCACAGAGACTACGTCCAGGTTTTAGACAGTCTGCAAGACGTCACGGAGACTACGTCCAGGTTTTAGACAGTCTGCGGGGATGTCACGGAGACTACGTCCAGGTTTTAGACAGTCTGCAAGACGTTACGGAGACTACGTCCAGGTTTTAGACAGTCTACGGAGACATCACGGAGACTACGTCCAGGTTTTAGACAGTCTGCAAGACGTCACGGAGACTACGTCCAGGTTTTAGACAGTCTGCGGGGACGTCACGGAGAGTACGTCCAGGTTTTAGACAGTCTGCGAGGACGTCACGGAGACTACGTCCAGGTTTTAGACAGTCTGCAAGACGTCACGGAGACTATGTCCAGGTTTTAGACAGTCTACGGAGACATCACGTAGACTACGTCCAGGTTTTAGACAGTCTGCGGGGACGTCACGGAGAGTACGTCCAGGTTTTAGACAGTCTGCAGGGACGTCACGGAGACTACGTCCAGGTTTTAGACAGTCTGCAAGACGTCACAGAGACTACGTCCAGGTTTTAGACAGTCTGCGAGGACGTCACGGAGACTACGTCCAGGTTTTAGACAGTCTGCGAGGACGTCACGGAGACTACGTCCAGGTTTTAGACAGTCTATGGAGACATCACGGAGACTACGTCCAGGTTTTAGACAGTCTGCAGGGACGTCACGGAGAGTACTTCCAGGTTTTAGACAGTCTGCGGGGACGTCACAGAGACTACGTCCAGGTTTTAGACAGTGAGACTACGTCCAGGTTTTAGACAGTCTGCGGGGACGTCACAGAGACTACGTCCAGGTTTTAGACAGTCTGCAAGACGTCACGGAGACTACGTCCAGGTTTTAGACAGTCTGCGGGGATGTCACGGAGACTACGTCCAGGTTTTAGACAGTCTGCAAGACGTTACGGAGACTACGTCCAGGTTTTAGACAGTCTACGGAGACATCACGGAGACTACGTCCAGGTTTTAGACAGTCTGCAAGACGTCACGGAGACTACGTCCAGGTTTTAGACAGTCTGCGGGGACGTCACGGAGAGTACGTCCAGGTTTTAGACAGTCTGCGGAGACATCACGGAGACTACGTCCAGGTTTTAGACAGTCTGCGGGGACGTCACAGAGACTATGTCCAGGTTTTAGACAGTCTGCGGAGACGACACGGAGACTATGTCCAGGTTTTAGACAGACTGCGGGGACGTCACGGAGACTACGTCCAGGTTTTAGACAGTCTGCGGAGACATCACAGAGAGTACGTCCAGGTTTTAGACAGTCTGCGGGGACGTCACAGAGACTATGTCCAGGTTTTAGACAGTCTGCGGAGACGACACGGAGACTATGTCCAGGTTTTAGACAGACTGCGGGGACGTCACAGAGACTACGTCCAGGTTTTAGACAGTCTGCGGAGACGACACGGAGACTATGTCCAGGTTTTAGACAGACTGCGGGGACGTCACGGAGACTACGTCCAGGTTTTAGACAGTCTGCGGAGACATCACGGAGACTACGTCCAGGTTTTAGACAGTCTGCGGAGACGTCACAGAGACTACGTCAAGGTTTTAGACAGTCTGCGGAGACGTCACGGAGAGTATGTCCAGGTTTTAGACAGTCTGCGGAGACGTCACAGAGACTACGTCAAGGTTTTAGACAGTCTGCGTAGACGTCACGGAGACTACGTCCAGGTTTTAGACAGTCTGCGGAGACGTAACGGAGACTACGTCCAGGTTTTAGACAGTCTGCGGGGACGTCACGGAGACTACGTCCAGGTTTTAGACAGTCTGCGGGGACGTCACGGAGACTACGTCCAGGTTTTAGACAGTCTGCGGGGATGTCACCGAGACTACGTCCAGGTTTTAGACAGTCTTCTAAGTTTTTCCAGTGTTTGGTCGGCATTCAGATAAAGTCATTCTGATTCTAAAAGAATCTCATTGGTTATAGAAAAATCAGAGCAATGTTTTTTTGCAGTGTACACACACACACACACACACACACACACACACACACACACACACACACACACACACACACACACACACACACACACACACACACACACACACACACACACACACACAAACACACACACACACACACTATTAGGAACTAAATTACCACTTTTCCTTTTGTGCTGCTCAGAGCTCCTAATGATATCGTACTGTCAGTGAAGAGAAAAGCCATGACACTTCAGAGCCTTGTTTGTGCACACACACACACACACACACACACACACACACACACACACACACACACACACACACACACACACACACACACACACACACACACACACACACACACACACACACACACACACAGTGTCATTAAAATGTAATAGAGGCCACCTGGTCTCCTGTCCGCTGTGTTTGTGGCAGCAGATGAGCAAACCTCGTCAGGCCGTCAGTGGCTATACTTAATTTAATAAAGACGACATCTTAATACCATGCTGCTGCTCTGCACACACACACACACACACACATCGACAGGCACAAACGTGTTACGACACAGGAAGTAAAAAGAGAAAAAAGAGAAAAACATGTTTGTGTTTGACGTGTAATCTTTGTTAACATGTTGCACTGCAGCTCTATTAATTATCTTATTCATGCCAATGCATTCATGTCTCCAGGAGAGGTGGGCTGCTAATCTTCTCTGCGCTGTGTGAAATTTGAGTTTTGTGTGAAAATGGAAGAAGGTAAATATTTGGACATGAATGTAGAATCATCTGTGGTCAAGGGCTGCAGAGATTCTGGCACTGGAAATGTTCTGGTTTTCTGTTCGTAGTACTGACCGATCACGTGTGAGTGGGCTTCGGTTGATTTAGCTCGTTTTTCTATCTGCGTCCACATTTATCCAGATCTATCCGCTAGCTCCACCGGAAGACCTGAAACACTGGCAGCTGTGTTAAACAGCAGATGGAGTTCCCAGATTGAGTTTTTGATAATCTGACAGACAGAAACACGTTAATGTTGACATATAGACCTATGGGAACTAATGCGACGAACACTTAAAGCCACCAGGAGAGCGGGGCCATGAAATGGAGAGGCAGAGCTCAGTCCACCTGACAGCGGTCCGTCTTTTCCGTTTGGCGAATAGGTGCGTCATGTGTGCTTACAGTTGTGGTGGCTCTTGGTGACACTGTCCGAGTCCAAGGCGTGGTAGAAGTCGTAGATGGAACGACCCAGCAGATCCTCAGGAGTGTAACCCATCAACTCCGTTACCCTGTAACACACACAAACGCTTTTAATGAGGCGCAGGATTTGTTTAATTTGATTCATTTCCACTTACTTCAGTCCCCTCTCACATGAAACACTCAATAAGACAAATCCTGCTCTCTGCCGTGAACTGCTGCACTTCAAACGGCCTCACAGATGACTTGAAAATCAAACAGAGAAGCGAACACTCGTCCAAAAATAAGAATTATTCACATTCTCCGTCTCTGCTAGCTCCCTTCGTTTCTGGGAACGCCTAATCTCTCTCTCACCACGAGTTCGCTCAGCTAATGAGGATTACATTGCTGGCTTTGAGTTGCCTCATTTAAAAATCCTCTTTCTGCCACTTTTATTTCTCTCCAGCTCTTTTATCCCAGTAAATACCTCAATATACGTTTGCAGGCAGATTACAGTAATCTGATTACAAAAAAAGGGGGCATTCAGGTGCAGTTAGCATCACTCGGAGTGCTTTATTCACTCTGTTAGTTTGCGTTAACAGAGTCTCTAAAAGAACAAGCTGTGCTGTGAGAACATAATCCAAACCAACAACAGGAAATGACCCCCTAAACACAAGGACTTATGGGTACAAGGAGACCAGAGAGGGTAAACTGGGACGAAGAATGACGACGACAAATCTGTTCTCATTAGTTGTTTGTGAGTATGTGGCTGTTACGTGTGAGAAGACAGAAAGAAAAATAAAAAAACAAATAGCCCTAAAACTGTTTATGGCTGTTTCATTTACAAGAACAAACACAGCACAGCTACATGAGAGAAAAAAAGAAACAGAACAATTTCTACGTAAAAGTCACAGCGACCCGGTCCGTCCTTCCTGTCGACTCTTCGATGAACTCTCCCCTCTGGGCAGTGAGAGCCGATAAGTCTGATGAAATTTCAAGCAGCCCACATCGTCACAAATTGAAAGATATTTTCTCATAAGTTGCAAAAAAAACCATTTCTGTCATCTGTTATGTAGAAAGGTCAGCGTCCTCCCGATAAACTTTTGCAACTTTATATGAGAACAGATCAAACTGTGCAAACGTTGGCACGGTCTGGTCAGTCCTCCCTACTGTCCCCCAGAAAACGGCATCTGTCTGGGCAAAGGGAGCCGTAAAGGAAAATATAAATGTAATGATGAATATTTGCAGTTCCAGTTATTTATGCCAAGTTAAACTATTGACAATACAAAGCTCAGGATTTTATTATTTGTGTGTTTTGATACACTTTAGTTGAGCTATCTGTCCGAAATTCTTACTATTTAATATCGCACCATATTTCTTATTTCCTGACTTAATTGCCTGAAGATGACTGAAGGCATACGTCAAACAAAGAACGTTTCTGAATCTACATTTGTTTTCATTTGCTGCTCAAACCCTGCGTGCATTAAGCTCTCACAGCCTTTCTGACAAATGTGAACGGCTTCCCAGTTATCCCCCATCGTCCATCATGCTGTTGCTTTCACATTCCCAGACCAGAATTCCAGAGATTTTTGTAAAGGGAAAAATAAATTTTAAAAAAAAAGTGAATGGTGAAGATAAACTGTGAGTTATGGAGTTAGAGCGGGATGAAGATTAACAGTCTGTGGATGATGTTGGATTTGTTGTGAGAGAATGACTGGGAGAAATGAGAGAGGGAGGGAGAGGTCTGGTGTTGCAGAGAGTCTTGTTCTAAGATTACGTTACATAACACCGATAGAGGGAGGGAGGGAGGGAGGAGAAAATGAAAGAGAGGAGAGGGGAGGAGACAGAATTAGGTGAAAACAGGTGCAGTGAAAAGGAGATGCTCAGGGAGAAAGTGAATTATGGACAAGAGCAAAGAAAGGAAAAGGTCGGATAATTGGAAGATAGAATACAGGGAGGGAGCGGAGGAGAAGAGAGGAGGTGAAGAGGAGAGGAGAGCTGCTGTGAAAAAAAAAACAAAATGGCTGCAACTAAAATAGCAGCAAATTATAATAATGATGATTAGGATGATGATGATGATGATGATTGCTGGCTGAAGAGCCCCCAATACACACACGTGACCTTTTCCTCCCTCCACGCTGCTTCAACTCTTTCTCTCATTAATCAAATATTTTCTTTCTTTCTTTTCTCCAATTTTTTGAAAAAGAAAATGTTAATTTTGTTGCTCAACTCTCTTTTATGAAGCTTCTGTTTGTCGATCTTCCATCATTTTATGTTCAACACAGACGCTCGTCTTTCATGTTTCACCTATTTCGAGATCTCCACAGATCATGTGTTTGTATTTGGTTAAACCAGTCGCAGTCGTCTTGGCTTGTCTAGGCTGAGGGGAATCTCACATTTTCAGTGCGTACAGTAGGTTGCTAGTTCAGATGTTGTTGTTTCCCTGTAGTGACGTGGATTTCGAAAACGGTAACCAGTAGTCAGATTGCGGAAACAGCCAGGCAGACTACTTCCTGTGGGGCAGACTTGAACCTGTCCTACAGGACCCCATCGGTTTGTGTAAAGCTAAGAGGACTTGAACTTGGATGATACGTGAGAAGTCTTCCTCGCTCCCTCTCTTTCTTTTGTCACTACTCGACCACTCCCGCTGCCAGACATGAGCTAAAGAAGCGTTTTGTCCCTTCTCCTAATGAGTCGAAGTCCCCGCTGAGCCAGGAGGGCGACAATAAACTCATTTGCGTAATTGGGGAGAAGATTTGGGCGAGCTGTTAAACTGCACCGAAAAAAAAGGAGGAAAAAGGAAAATGGGTCGTTGTTGTTTTGCACAGACGTGTGTGCGAAATACACAAACGCACGTTCACTTTCCTGCAAAAGGAACCTTTGTCCCGCATGAGCAACTTGATAAGATTACAGGTCTGCGAGCATGCGCTCGTGTAACTCAAATCTGTGTGTGTGTGTGTGTGTGTGTGTGTGTGTGTGTGTGTGTGTGTCTGCCGTCACCTCCTCGTGCCAGTGAGAGAGAAAAATATTTAGGTGCAAACGGACCGGTTCTTTGGCTCCGGAGTGGCTGCTGTGCATGTAACGGAGTTTTAACGGGGACAGATCACTTCACCTGTAACATCCGTCGCCATAGCAACACAAGCACAACACTTCCGGCGCGGCTGGCGGCGCCAAAGTCACAGCTTTCGACGTACTGGAACGTGTGTGTGTGTGTGTGTGTGTGTGTGTGTGTGTGTGTGTGTGTGTGTTTGCAGGCTCGTCCTCACGTGTATCCGCGTTCACCGCACTCTGACAATGTCGTGACATCGACTTATAATTTTAGTATTTATGCTTCATTCTCTGGATTACATTTCCCACTGACGTCCCTGCCAAGTCAAACTGATCCTGTCAACACACTGCAATCAGTCAGAACGTGTGTGTGTGTGTGTGTGTGTGTGTGTGTACTTTAAGGACTGTGTTTTAACTGGCAGCGGTGGAGAGGCTGTTCTACTGAACTCTACTGGGGTTCTTTAAAGGCTCGATGAGAGCAGTCACTCTTTCTCTGTGAAGCCGTGGTACATTTCTCTGAAATGTGATGTTTTCTTAGATTTTCTGTGTTTGTTTCATGGCGGCAGATTGAGTATTTTCATTTTTTTTTTTTTGCATTCTTTATAAGGAAAAACAACAGAATTAATTTCTGACTGACATTTTGTGGAACTCTGACATTTTACAGAGTAACTGATTCATCAAGAGCAAAAATAATAATCTGTTTCTAATCATAAATCCTCTGTGACTTACAACTATGAGGATTTAACTGATGCTTTTGTCCAAAGCAACTTATTAAAAGGGAAACAATCAAGGTACAGCGTGACAAGCATGTTAGTGCAGCAGTGAGTTGTACAGGGGGACAACGTCCGGTTGTTGGTAGTGTTGCAGAGGAGGTCCTCTCTGCAGAGCTAGAGGTCTGTGGAGGTTTGTGAAGGTAGAGAGGGACGCCCCTGATCTGTAGGAACTGGTAGGACGTTCAACCAACGGCGAGAAAAGTTTGGACCGCCCTGAGCGTACGGGTGGAGGTGGGATTCAGACTGTGATATCGTGTGTTTCGCTCTGTAACGTGAGCACGCCTCACCTCTCGTCACAGTAGGTGAACTTCATGTCCATGCTGTGTCTGCTCAGGAATGTCTTGCTGTCCATCGGCGTGTCGATGTTGGACGGGTGTGGGATGGGTTCGCACATCAGGACAGCGCAGGTGAGCGGGGGCTCTTTGAAGCCGCACAGCCCTCGCGGAGGGCAGCTGTCGTACATCTTCAGCTGTCCGGTGCAGTGCAGCACCTAGAAAAGTCACGTAGAGTGGATGTTTGCATGGCAACAAACCGTTTCCATCTTGTTTTTGTCCTAAATATGTATACTTAATGTTCTTTTTACTTTAATTGGGAAGCACCACAAAGAAACTCGAAGCGCTGAGTGATTATTAACAGGATATGGAAGGAGAAAAATATTTTTCTAGGTACTTTTATCTCCTGTGGCCTCCATTAATCAAATGAACCAGTCTGATGAGGATAAATTACTCTTTGGCTAACCGTTCACAACAAGTTCACACATTCACCTGAGCAGACGGCGCCGCAACAACAAGCCAAAACATCTGGAAACCAACGGCCAACCAGAACTAATGTCTGTATAGGAATGCATGGGGTGTGTTTCTCCTCTGAACCACAGACCTGCACACATGCGACGTGCACGTGCTGCAGATGTGTCGGCCTGCAGCTGCAGCTGCTCTCACTCTCTCTTACCTTCCAGCTGGCTGACTTTAGGTTGACGGTGCGTCCTCTGTTGGTCACCGTGCATTTCATCCTCATGAAGAAATCTCGCTCGGTATTCAGCTCTTTGCCTTTTTTACCGAAGCCGGAGCCTGAAACACACACACACACACACACACATACACACACACACACACAAGAATGGGCATGTGTGTTAAACATCGAAAAAGCCATCGGCTAGAAGTGTCGGTGCACCGACGAGCGTTTTTTGGGTGACAAGTTCAAACATCTGGAGTGAATTTCATTGGACGTCACAGAAATATTCTTATTTCAAATGATGCAGACTATAATAATAATAATAATCTAATATGAGACTATGATAATAATATAAAGATTTACACAGGGGAAGTGCTCACCATGCAACACGCAAGCCTCCAAATGTGTGTGTTGGTGTTTTAAATGTGACATTTTGGGATTTTTGATCATTTCTATTTTGCACAAAATGAGGGCAGCCGCATCTGAGATTAATCTTTCAGATGACGTCGAACTCTCCTGTGTGGTTCGTACCGTTCACGCCTGCTGTCTCGTATTTCAATACTACGTCGTGTTAACCTTCAGTTTAGTGCCGTCAGCCATAAACTCTCGTACTATCGACCTTTCTCTTATGTGACTGGGGAAAACGGTCAAAGTTTCAAGGCTTAGACTCGCTGGTGTCTCTCGCTCGTGCTCAGAAGACACAGAAGAACGACGTGAAGTTGTGCCAAGTTGTTGCATCACGAGGCCAGAGTTCAGCTGCAGCCACAGAGCCGAGTGTCCAAGTGTGTCCTTTGTCTCCACACTCACAAGTGTCTTTATCTTCATTCAGTTACACTTAAACAAAACTCTCCTCAGGTCCTCACGAGAGAAACAGAAAAGAGAGAGAGTGTGTGTGTGTGTGTGTGTGTGTGTGTGTGTGTGTGTGTGTGTGGAAGTGTGTATAAGGGAATGAGTCTATAAAATATTCAGATTTGTTCCTCTTGTGTGTTTTGAGGCCGCTGCTGATAAGAGTTATCAACCACAGCGTCAGAGTGAGTGTGAGAGAGAAACAGACACATGAGCCTCCGTCGGTTTTGTGTTTTCCAGGCGTTTCTTTTCTTTTCTTGCCGTGTGTGTGCGACTTTCTGAGTCACACATTGAAATCATACAGAGCGGACGGATAATGCCCTCGCTGTCCGTCCGTCGGAGTCTTCACAGCTCTTATCGTCGTCTTTCCCTCGTCTCTCACACACTCAGCCGCTGTATCTCTCTTTAGGTTCCTCTCTATACCGTCTCTCATGTTTGTTCTGGACACTTGTTCAAGAGATAGACTCCATTACATAACTCTGTACATGTTTGGATTTTGTTTTTCTTTTGGATCCATTTACGTCCCCTAACGATTAAAGCTGTACAAAGTGTAGCCTCGGGAACAGCAGCAGCAGATTTTTAGTATTTGACAGAGACGAGAATTGACTCAAAGGATGGTGATGTCCGAGGGTCCATCATGCAGTTTGCTCAAGAGTAAGATAAGACAGCTGCTGACGAGGCTGACGAGAAGAGTTCTGTAGATCTGATTTTAACCGCCTGCTCTTTCCTCTATTGCCACCAGACAGGTCAACACGTCCAATCAATTACAGACTGAGCACGCTGTGAAGTTTTGTCAAACAGCAATATGAGGCTATCCTGTTGTCTGAAGAATCGAATAACATGATCATGATCTCATAGGAATCCAATAGTTGAACTAACTAGGCAGGTCAAATTCTTTTTAATCTTTGTAATGTGGATTATGTTACAGATTGAGTTGGACGTGTACGCTCAACTCGAAAACATCTGGAACAGTGTAAAACTCTTCCCCCGGTTGTGAATCTCAGCTCATGGCTTATTTTTCCCGTATTTTTGATGCGGCTGATATCGGAAGTATTTATTTATTTATTTGAACATATTCTATTTATTTTCTTTTTTTCAGCTGAAAACGTGAAGTGAGAAACTCGTGCCATGAATCGACTCCATCTGTTTTACTACTACAACATCAGAGCACAGCTGTCCGGCCAATAGTTCATCTTGCCACATAAGTTACGTCATAATCTAAAAAGGTCGAACGGTCGTGAGATTACACTTTCATAACATTATGCTTTTATGGCACAGACTCGTCCCGTAAGTTCAGTGACACTTCCAGAAAGAACGAGGACAGACCATCGCTTGTTTTCACGAGTAAAGACAGGAAATGAGAATGAAATGTTTGTCTTATATTTGTTTGTGGAGCATTTAAAAAGAAGGATATATATATATATATATATATATATATATATATATATATATATATATATATATATATATATATATATATATATATATATATATATAAATACACACAGATGAGAGACTGACCGGCTGACTTCAGACTGAGGTTTTCTCTGATCTCCTCGTGGTCACATGGATGGGTGAAGTCAAAGATGCTGTGACCGGTGAGGTCAACCTGAAAAACAAAAACAATAGACACTTTATGAGTTATAAAATGTTTTTTAAATAAACATATATATCCTCTTACATTTGCACAACACATTTCATTTCAAGTGTTTGCATTTAAAACACTTTAAAACCTAATTTTTTGCATTCTTGTTTATGTATTATGTTTGTATTTTTTGCTTATTATTTACATAGTAGCTCTATTTTTCCTGGAACTTCTCTGTGTTTGTTGCATATTTCTATTCTCACATGGGAGCAACTGTGACACAACAAAACTCAATTTCCCCCAAAGGATCCATCAAGTATTTCTGAATCTTGGTTTACAGCATGTGTTCTCAACACTTTGTGTTTTTCATGTCTGGCAGCGGCAACGGCGATTTGTTTGGGATACACAGGAGAAGAGGAAGCGGGTTCCTGAACGTTAGAACGACTAAGAGAAAGCAGCGAGCCACCTCTAGAAACTCGACACGAAACAAACAGAAGCACGTCACTCGTCGGACGCCGCGGAACATCAACCGAATTCCACGATTTACAGTCAACTCAGCCTCGTCTGTGATTCGCTTTTCAAGTCGGTGCCAGAGAACGAAAAAAAAAAAACACACACACACTCTGTGTGTGTTTAGAGTTGAACCTCTGCGTCTGTGCTGAACACACACGGCTGGCATGAGAGGTATTTCACACAAACACAACAGGCTCGTCTGACTGACACGTAACATCCGTGTCCGACTGACCGCCTCCGAGTCTGCTCGGGTTCGTGTCGTCCTGTTTGTTTTTCTTTCCAGGTTAATAGAGTAAATACTTTTTTTTAAATCACAAGGAAAAAAGGAGAGACCTTTAACGCGGTTTACAGCATCAACAACAACTGTTGATGATGATCTCGGAGAAACAGTGTGGGGAAAAAAGGGGCACACGTGGATGAGGTGTCCAAAAAATGTCAAAGAAAACAGCTCGTGTGTAGAGTCTCAAATACACGGCAGTCCTAGAATAATGATGTTGACTACACTGACTTGAAATGATCAAGTCTGTCATCTGTGTTTTTGAGAAATGGAGCCATGTTTTTGGACGTTTCTTCTTGTACTTCTTGCTCCAGCAGCTCAGACTCGAGTTTGACGCCAGCATCGATAAAAGGATCTGATAAACTCTGAGGTGCACGACTCCTGAAGATCAGAGCCACAATTTCTTTTTTTAATGGTCATTCTTTGTTTTATTTATTTTATTTAATCTTAACTCTGTGTTTGTGTGCGTGTTCACAGATGTCAAATCACTTATTGGTCAATTTATCTAAGCTGATCAAAAATCATTGGAATCATTATGATAATTAAAGTGAGAAGAAATGTAACCAAATAAAAAATATATACAAGCTTGATTTTTTCTTCTCAATTAAAAGAAATCACTCCACGTGTTTTTTTTTAATATTTAATATTTAAGTCTCATTTATTTTGTGTCGCGACACGGTGACTCGATTGTTCATGACAGAATTAAACTAAATTAAATCAATTCAATGGAAAAAAACTTTTGACAAACATTTGACGATGTCCCAGAAATTATTAGAATACATGTTGTGATATGATGATGATCTTTGGCTGATGATAACAGACAGTTGGCAGATAAAATAAGTTTTAACAGTTTCATCTTCATAAAAACTTTTGTGTTTTATAATTATTAATCTGTGACTGTGTGTGTTTTCTGAGCGTGGCGTGAACTTTACTGCTCTCACAGGCTCGTTACAGTTTAAAATTAATGAGCCGCCTGCACGTGTCGACCTCGTTCTCCTCCCCGCCGTTCTCGAACGGTCGTGTACCTGCGTGAGCCCCATGAATTTGTTGATGTTCTCGGACAGGAATATCATGTCGCCGTCGGACGTTACCACGGTGACAAAGCCCTCCAGAGACTTCAGGTACAGACTGTCCATCTGTCCGTCCTCATCGCCGTCGCTGCCGCGGCTGCTGCAGCTGCTGCAGCCTGGAGGGAGACACAGAAAACAAGGTGGCTCACACAAACTGTTCCTCTCAATCCCTGCTGATTAAAAATGGATATCATGTGTGTGTGTGTGTGTGTGTGTGTGTGTGTGTGTGTGTGTGCACATCAGGCGTGTTTTCCTTCTTGATGCTTTGGCTCGAGGCCAAAACAAACCAGTGCAGCTTCCTCCTGCATCTCAAGCCACTCCTGCTCCCCGGCCCTGACAAATTACACCCAGAACTACACAAGCTTTCATAATAGCCGACCACATAACTTTGCAATTATGTTCAAATATGTACAGTGCAGTATCCAAACATTTATACACAGAGACTCCAGTGTGTCCACAATGTCTCGGTGCACAGCTAATTAATACAAAAAACAAAACAGCTAGCCTAAGAGGGTGTGTGTGTGTGTGTGTGTGTGTGGACAGTGGCTTCACGCTGAACAAAGCCCAGCAGCCGACGGGGGTGGAGGTGCTTGCAATTCCTCCAGTGTGCTTCCCTGAGATAAGAGAGGCCAGTTCTCAAGGCTCCAGGCTCGGGGGCTTGTGTTTGGAGCCGGGCCCAGATAGCGTTAACCCCAGGGGGAGCCCAGAGCTTTCTCATGGGCCCCGGGGAGCTGGAGAGACTCTTGGGACCTGGTCTGTAGACCAGCAGCACCTTTGGCCTAAATACTTAGCTGTGTTTACCAGTCATCTGGACAGAGCTGCACTTTCTGCACTCCCTGTTGTTCTTTAGTTTTAAAATGTGGATGGAGCGCAGAGACGGTGATAGCGACAGCTGCTGTTCAGATAATCATTTCCTCTCTACTTTTTGACATTTGTTCTGGTTGGAATGAAGTGGCAGGACAGCGAGGGGTCATGTGTGACTTTCCTTTTCTCCTCCCTCTGTAATGACAAACGCCGTCTGCAAACAGGAGACTTGAAAAGACAAACTTCAGGCTGTGTGACATGTAACAAAACCGTCAGAGGAAACCCGGCTCGCGTCATCCACCCTCTGATCTGCTCGACGTGTTATTCAAGACTCAGATTTCGGGTTTTCTGCCTTAGAATTTCACGGCAAAAGGACAAAACATAAGAAAGAAAAAATTCAATGTCACTAAATCATGTGAGTCTGAAAACTGTGCCAACGCGTCGTTTTATACACGACCTGTGGTGAAATGAAACAACACAACTGAAGACACGTTGGACTGAAGACACTGAAAAAACAGTCCAAACTTTTGGTGAAGCCAGAGTGAGCTGAGAAAATTATCTTTGTATTTCCTGCACAGGTCTGAGAGTTTTATTTGTATTTTATTTAATGTGCAGAAACGAGATTTAAAAGGTCACATTGTGGATTCAGGAGCAGTTCTGCTGCTAAAGGCTGCAATATGTTTTACAACTCAAATAAAATGTGTGCACGAGGGTTAAAGGTTCAGACTGAAACCACCTCACTTCAATATCATGTTCCATTCCTGCAGCCCTGCGATGACCTGGCTTGTTCAGGGTGTACTCCCGCCTCTTGAATCTCAAACACTGGACCTTTAAAGTCAAACAAACTCAGAACTAATAACTCCAATCACTCCTAATATTGTGTTTTTATATAAACCAGCTCAGCTGTGTCACTAGGAGGTGTTCCTTTCCACTTTCGAAGCTTCCTTCTGCTTCCAGTTAACCTTCGAGCTACAGTATCTCTGTGGACACACACACATTAAACTGATATCAATCTCCTGACACAACTTTGGCTCAATATTCCAAATAACTCTGATTTAGAACAGGGATGTTCCAGCAACTTCAACGATCAGAGCAGCTTCACCTGCTGATCAGTACATCGCTGTACGTCGTGTCCAAAACGAGCTTCATGTTACATAAGTAAGGTGTTCTGTGTGTGTGTGTGTGTGTGGTGTGTGTGTGTGTGTGTGTGTGTGTAAGCACGTTTGGCGCCAAGGCAGACGGGTGTTATGGCTGGCGGGGGTAATGCCAGCACTAGCCGAACGATGGGCAGAGCTCCTCGCTTCCTCTCCAATCTCTCCTCCCATCACGGAGCAATCAGACCGGCCTGATAACGCTCCGTATCTGCTGCTGCATCTCCTGGATCTCCCCGTCCTCTCCTCCCCGCTCACCCACTGCTTTCCTACCCTCATTACCTCTCCTCCTCCTCCTCCTCCTCCTCCTCATTCCCTCTCTCTCTCTCTCTCCGCACAAACGTCTTCCCTACCTCCATCCCTCCTCCTCCTTCTCGTTCTTCTGTTCTCCTTCCATCTACCTTTCATAACTGTACCGAGATTTCCAGGAATTTTCTTAAGTTGATTTTAAAAAACAAAACAAAACAAAAACGATTTCACGTTCGTGGATCGCTCTCACGAACGGGGAAACTTTAGATTTATTTATTTTATTTTTTTTGCACATGTAATCTTTTTTTTTTTAATTTAAATGAAACATTCATTGTGTTCGGGCGGCAGCCGAGCTTTCATCGCTTCATATCACTGAATCTTGGAACATGAAACAGAAACTATCCGCACAACCAGATACCGAGGAGGGAGAGCAAGAAAACATGTTTGTTTGAGGGTTTTTTTCTCTTTCTTTAACAGTTTGGGCAACAAAAACTGCCAAACCATGACGGTAACAGACGTAAAATATGCCATGAAGTACACCTGTGTTGTCATAGTTCAAAACCTTTATTTTTTGGGACTTTACACAGCACAGAGTTGTATTTGATCATGCACTTTAATATGTAATGTTGTATTTTACTGTCACGGCTTCTAGAATCTACAGATATTTTAAAATATGGAATAAAACACCAACCATACTAACATCCTTTAACTGTAACATTAGAAAAGGTTACAGCGTATTTATTACGGTAAGATTCTGGCAACCAAAGCTGCAGCATTTAAACTTCTTCTATTCATTCATGTATTACACACAGACACGTTATTTTAAACCAGGAGATCTGAATTTGAAGACACATTAGTTATTTCTTCCGGGGATATTAGAGTTTCTCATTAAGCTTTTAAATTGCTTTTTTTCCCACCTGTAATTATTTTATATTGTTAATTTTTCTCTGTAAACTCCCTGAGCTGCTTTTAATAAACGTGCGATATGAATTAAAGGAGCTATCGAGCGTGAGCATCGTTCATTATCTGGCTGATGACACAGAAATAGGAAGTGGCTGTCACCGCTGTTTGAGGAAGCGTCGGTTCTATGCATCATTGTTTCCCAGGCAAACAATGCAAAGCAGTTTATCAAAACACAATAAGTGGGGATAATATTCGTAGCCAGTTGGCAGCGTTCAGATGTGCCGATAAGGTTAACGCCTCGCATTAATCTGAATGCTTCCGCATTGTGGCGCTGGCAGCACGTTTTTCATTCCGATGGCTTGTTGAGCGGCCAATTATTGCTCAATGCCACAGACCCGGATGTTAAATGTCAGATCAGGTTCCAAGACAAAAACATAAATGAAATAATTCATGGTGGATTAATGATGCAGAGCCGCAGAGCTGGATTTTAAACCACACACCATGAACTGGTTAACTACAGTAAGTGATGATTTCTACTTCACTAAACCGAGCGCACAAACTGTTTCACAGCTCCGGTAAAGAAGAATAACCTCCCTCTCTCTTTTTTTTCGGTCGTCGTCGTTGTTGTTGTTGACCAGACGCTGCTGCGGCTCTTTCATTTTGTCGTCCTCTGATCTCACTTCGAGACACAGACTCGCTGGTGGAATTCCAGAACAATAGGTCTGCGTCTTCGCCGAGCTTCCTCAGCTTCTAATTTTAAAAATGAGACGAGAGGAAGGAGTGCGAAGAAAGGCTCCGACAAATACCTTCCTACTTTACTGGACAATTAGTCACATGCAACAAAACACACACACACACACACACACACACACACACACACACACACACACACACACAAAGAATGTGCTGGTGGCGGCCGTGAAATATTTGAATATTATGTAACTTTTCTATCTTAATCTTGACAGATTTTACCTGCTGTTGATCCACTCTGACCTGTGATCAGGTGAACGGTGTCTCTGTCATTCGTACGTCTGTTCTCACTCTATGTAACTTTGGGCTCCGGGTCGGGAGAAGTACGTAACGCTTTACGGCACTAAGTCACACAGCAGCAACTATTTCACTGATTCTGGTGAAACTGGATCATATTTTATGGAGGAAATGTTTTCTGGTTTTCCCTCTGATGTCCTCCGGCTGCTCT